>QLOK01007738.1:78318-96021 GCA_003313805.1 Tricholoma flavovirens
GAAAGTCCTCGTAGAATCAAAGCATAGGCACTTACGAAGTCTGTTAATCGTGGTAAGCAACATTATAATGTACATGAACTCTGAGTCAGAATCCTGTAGTGTATGTACGAGGGACAGTATCTCGATTTTCAAGACAATCAGCGTGTATCGTGTCAGGGAAGGGACAGGCATCGCCGAGGGTGGCAGCGGTCACCAAATAAACCATCACTTTACTTTGATCATGCATATTTTGTGATAAATAAAGTCATAGCCTGAGGCATGGCTCTAATAACACCTTCTGTTTCTCCCCCTACTGCTCGGTCTTTCTTTCCTAAACCTTACAGAATCCCTGACAAGGCCTCACCTGCAAAACGACCTCGTCTAGCATCCACCTCAAGTCACCTTCAGTCGAATCTCCCTTCCGCCTCCTCCTCTTCTACTAGCCTTGACCAGATTGATGTTCATCAAGCACGGGAAGCTTCAACGTTGCGATTATTCGATGTCTGGTCGACCCTTGCAGACCGTTATTCCCGACCCCTAGACGAAGACGATATCATCGACATCACGACTGGTGAAGTTGTCAAAGATCGGGGTGTATTGCGAGGCTCTCGGAACTGGCATATTGGGTGTTTTGCTGATAGCGTGGAAGATGAGGAATATGAGGAAGAAGAAGAGGATGACGATGTGGACGAATTGGACTCTTTCGCAAACACAGGGGCGGATGACGAATTAGATGACAACCCGGTTGAAGTCGACGGGAGGAGGGTGCCACCAGTGACGGAGATCGATCCGGCTGATGCTGAGGATTTAAAACAATTTCTAGAAGCTGAACGGAGACGAAGAGAGATCTGTGGGGGTGGGGAAGAAACTGACGAGGAGAGTCTCGCCGAAGGTCTCGTCGATCATCCACGTGTACAAGACTCTGTCCGTCTTGACAATACTAATACTTCACCCCTTGGACGAAGTGCCACTCCCCAGGTGGAAGAGGAGGGTAGCTTGGATGTCGAGACGGGTCAAACTCCCAGACGGGAACTTTCTGTGTTCGTTGACTCTGGATCTGACGATGAGCTTGTCAACTGGGACGTAGATGAAGCAAGCATGATTTATCGTCTGCCGAAAAAGGACGACGAGGACGAGGACCGTGATAGCGACATAGAAATTATCGATCCTCCTACCCTTCGCCCTTCCTCACCCTCTCCGTCCCGTACAAAGTCTAAACCAACGCGTAAAGCTTCGAACACGAAACTAAAACAGTCAGCGCCGAACTCGACGCCCTCCGAAAGATATCAGCCGTCTCGGACGCAATTACAAACCCCCCCTCAGTCCTGCAATTCATCAACAACACCGTCAGAAGATTACTTTTTACCTTTATCGGCCCAGCGGACTTCGTCTCCCACATTTTTCTCACATGACTCCTCCTCACCGACCAAGCCGCGGCAAGCTAAATCACACCTTCGCAAATCCGATTCTAGGCCGCAACCCCCTGCTGCATCGCATGGCGATCGAGATGTATTACCCCCTCCAATCCCACGTCTGGACTTGGCAAAGATGGTGCCGGGAAGAGCGGCTCCCAAGTCAAAGTCGAACACAAAACCTATGCCCCCTCCTCGTGCTAATCAGAAGGCCTCGCCAGCATCTACATCACTCATACATGAAAAGCCAGCGGATCAGCGATGTCAGGATAATGTCTCTGAGTCGTTGTCGCACGTCAGGGATAAGTCATTGGCACCGAAAAGGAGTAGATCTCATGTGGAAGTTGTTATAGAACAAAGGCCACCGTTTTCAACGAAGACTTCGGCTCCCGACTCTCTTTCCAATGATCGACTGACGTCTCAGAAGGAGAGGAAGGCTTTGGCGACGAAGTCACCTGCAGGAGCAAGGGACATCAAAGGCAAAGGACGAGAAATCGTTCCGCAAGATTCCCAAGAGGGCATCTCTGAAGTTGATGACGAGAGCGATGATCCTATCACAATATTGTCCTCATCGCCTGTTAGCGTGTCGGCTGATAAAAAGCAGTCACGCCCTTTGAAAAGAGAGGACCCTCAGAGTTCATTCGACGCTGTTCTGGGCCATTCAACCGTGAACGAGGAAGAAATGAGTGTCATTGAGCCGCCGAAACTTAAGTATAGCGTGGCAGCTTCGTCAACATTGACGGGGACGAGAAAACGAAAGAGGGTTGTGTCATCCTCTTCCCAAATTAACGCCGTTGATGCGGATGACGTTCAAAAGTCGCCAGTGGTACTTTCCACACCACAGAGCAAAACAGCGGTTGGCAGCAATGAAAAGTTTCGCTCACGCACGAGAACAGATTCTATTGGAAGCGAGTCTTCTGCATCTACCTTCCCAGGGAGTATGTTCATCTTTTGGTTATATGAATGCTTTGCTTATGGGTTGCGATTGCACCAGAACCAAAGTCGAGACACAAGCCAACAAGAAAGTCAAGACCTATCACTCGGTCCTGGTCAAGATCAAAGCCAGGTTCTTCAAATCATGATCGCGGCTCTAGTCCAGCATCCTCGCAAGAGGACTTGGGCGAACCCCACCGTCATTTTTACCGAGCTCCCTCTCATCTCGAACCTGCTCTTCACTCTGACCCACCTTACTACGCGTATCATCAACCACCATACACACCACACCACCCATCCCCTCATCTGTCTCACATGTACCCCCCGATAGCGGACCCACGTGCACAGTACATCATCTCTCGGGCTATGCACCAGCTTTCTGCGTTGGTAACGGGACCGTGGACACCTCCAACTCACGGCTCAATACCGTACACTCCGTCCCATCATCATCCAGGTGGCCCAAGCTCAATGTATTCGACGCCGACACACCACCCGTACCCATATGCATATGACCCCAATCTATCCAGAGCCACATTACCACCCGATTCACCGGAGGTACTCTCGTCACCTGCAGTGCCGGGTGGGAGCACCGTGCGGCGTAAATCGCTTGTAAAACGAAGCCGGTCAAGAGGGAGGAGAGTGTCATTTAGGGTGGAGGAAGAGGAGCGCTTGGCTACTACGGAAATTCACTCTAGGCCGGGAGGTGCACGCGAGCGAGAGGACACACCTCAGGAAAGGGATCAATCTCGGGTTCAGCCCGGCTCTGAATCTGCTGTACGTAAGGGCGCCCAGGGGAGGGGGAAAGCTACAGCTGACGTGGCAGAGTCAGGCTCTGAGCCTGAACCCGAGTTGACGAGACGAGGCAGGTCGTTTTCCAGAGCTCAAACTCCTGGACCTCCCATCCGCGCACAATCCTCGAACACCCGCCCTAAAAGTGGTAGTCAGAGTACCTCTACTACTGGTAGGGGAAGGAGCCGCCCTGTCGTTGCTGCAGGACGCCGTACTTGATGGCCGCTTGTTCTCGGCTTTTTGTGATTTGTTATTGACTTTTTATTTGTTACTTGAGTCTATTACTCTAGAATCGTAACGCTGTGTTGTTATCGGTGTCTTGCCGCCTCCTATATTATTTGAGATATTTTTTTGGGGGTCACCTGCAACTGTCATGTTACATTTCTGGACACCAACCTGAACTTCAAAAGAGAGTTTGACATTTGACATGGGTTTCGGGGTTTCCTTTAAAGGGTCGTCTGTATCATATAACGGTATCAAATCCCCAACGGTTTAGCTAAAGTGTTGAAAATTGAGTGAGAATCGAATTAAGATATGCTGTACACAAGTGATTATAAGTTTATAACTCGAGTTTGAATTTTAGAACGTATTAAGTATGAGCTCAATTTATATGCATGAAACACGTACCTTCTAGGCAGATGGATTGTGACTAATGCCTCTATAACAGGAAACTGTTTGCTAAGGGATTGCGCAACTGTGCCAAGGTCCAATACTATTATCTGGCGAGCAGTAGACGCCGCGGCGTCACGGTCCGAAGAGGCACGTATTACTAGTAAGCATGCCCGCTCACGTGAGCATAAAAATGTCACGGTTTTCATTCAACTTGAAAAATGAAATCGAGTCAGTTTATAGTTACAACTTTTGGGTCGAGTGAGGTTTCTCTAGTGGTCTAGCTGGGTGCTATATTGACCCCCCAGATTCGTAGACTTTCCATTGGTTGGGCCTTGACGATCATCATGAGCCATCTTCCGAAGAAATTCAATGCTAAAGCTCGGCAATCTACTCGGAAAACGAGCAACCTCAAAAGAAGGAGAGATGAGGGTCAGCCGGTTCCAGTAGAGGGTGACGATCCAAATGCAAGTATCATAGTACCAAAAACTAAGGACCAGAAGGAGCGGGAACGTAAAGAGAAGCTACGGCAGGAGGTATGTGTTCAGGAATCTGCCTCAAGTTGATCCCCTTCAACATAGCTTTGGTTAGCTTGCAGCTCAGTCTGACTCCAAATGGAGCAGTAAGAAGAAGAAGAGGCTGGAAAAATATATTGTATGTGTTTTTATATGACTTCTTTCCTTGATGTTTCTTCATGTCGCTTTTCCTAGGATAAAAAACTCAAGAAGGAGGAGCGTATTCTGATATTTGAGAGGCTAGCGTAAGTCGCGTTTCCGCTCTTAGATATGTGCCTTGACGTGTCTTAGGCAAACTCAGGCCGAGTTACCATCTTCTTTCCTGCTGCAATCCTCCTCTTCCCTTGGTACTGGAAAAAGTTCAACTCATCAGGAACTTATGGATAAATCAGAGGATAAGGAAATTCGCCGTGCAATGGAGGGACGTGTGGGGAAGCGGAAGCGACTTGATAATTATGAAGTCACTGTTCCAGATGACGAGGGCAGTCAAGATGGGGAAATAGCTACAGATGAGACCCTTCAGCCAGCTTGCTTGGCGGGGCTAAAGGACTTAAATGAACCGAAGGAGAATGCGATATTTGAATCCATGACATGTACGTCCGCTGAACCTTCACCAGCCTTGACAGGTGTAGGCATTGCGCTGCAGCGAAACGCTGACGGAACTGTTGTCGCGCCGAGAGTACGCCAGAAAAGCGAAGGTAAAAAGGTACATCCCTCTGATTTCCTATGCGAACAAACTTAGGCTTACCCAGTTTAAAGCTCGCGCTCCGTGGTTGGAAACGTAGGGAAAAGAAACCTGTTGCCCAGGAGGAATCGGATACATCTTTTGACAGTTCTGATTCCGCGTATGATACTGCGGACGAAGAATCCGACGAAGCGCCGTACGAGGGGAACGTACCTGGAGCATCTGAAGCATCGAGCGATGAACGAGACAAAACCAGCACTCGGGAGGGAAATCCATCCTTACCGCCAAAGAAGAAGAGCTTAGGATTCAAAGATTGGGCATTGAAACAGATCAGCGCAGTCAATGGTTATAATATCTTATCTGACTCCAATGATGCACCTACGCCTTCGTCCGTACCGAAAAAGAAACGGAAACTTGGGGACTCATCTCGGCCAGCAGAGATGCGTGGCCCCTTAGGAGAAGAGATACAACTCCCTACTACTACGTATTTCCAACGTCTTCAAAGCTCCGAGTCAGGTGCAACTACGGCTAACGCAATTACTCTAAATCGACCCCCTGAAGTAGAGGAGGCGAGGCTCTTGTTACCAATTGTCACAGAAGAGCACCACATCATGGAAGCTGTTCTATTAAATGCCGTGGTGATCATCTGTGGCGAGACTGGAAGTGGTAAGACGACACAGGTCCCGCAATTCTTATACGAGGCTGGTTTCGGCGTTCCCGGAAGCGGTGTGTTGGTTTACCTGTCGACGTGTTTGCATAGTGGTTTGACATTATTACAATAGATAACCCGGGTATGGTTGGCGTTACTCAACCACGCCGAGTTGCTGCGGTTTCAATGGCAGCGCGGGTTGCTCATGAGCTTTCTCTAACATCTTCTCGGGTTTCTTATCAAATCCGATATGATGCCACGGTATCTCCGGAAACATCTATCAAATTTATGACCGACGGAGTGTTACTGAGAGAGCTCGCCGCCGACTTTTTGTTGGCCAAGTATTCCGTAATCATAATCGACGAAGCACATGAGAGAAGCATAAATACCGATATCTTAATCGGTGTCCTCAGCCGTGTATCCAAGCTGCGCGAGGAAATGTGGAAAGAAGGAAAGGAGGGAGCGAAAGTGAGCAGTGCACTTTTTGCCGTTTTCTTATTCTGATATTTACAATAGCCTCTACGACTTATTATTATGTCTGCAACACTCCGTGTTAGTGATTTTGCGGAAAACAAAACCTTGTTCTCCTCCCCGCCTCCCGTAATTCATATCGGAGTTCGTCAACATCCAGTTACAATCCACTTCAATCGTCGTACAGTATCTGATTATGTTACCGAGGCTATCAAGAAGACTATAAAGATTCATACCCGACTTCCACCCGGCGGCATTCTAGTTTTTTTAACTGGTCAAAATGAGATTATGGGTGTCTGCAGGAAGTTGGAGGCGAGATTTAGGAGGTCGATAGAAGAGAACCGACGGAGACGAGGCCTGCCTCCAAGTGGACTGGATAAATCAACCGAAGACGAAGAGCCGTTGAATAGTAACCGAAGTGTTTCTATTGCCCAAGGTATGCTAGGGAATTACTGCCCGTTATGTGCTTCGTTGATTAGCCCTTAGCGGATGTTGAGGCAGAAGATGTTGACCTTGGTGCTTGCCGGACTGACAACTTAGCGTTTGATGTCGACGAAGGCATGGACGAAGCGGATGAGGAAGCGTTAGATAACGATGCTGAACCAAATATAGATGAGGAGTTGGGACTGGATCCTGACGAAACAGATGGTGAGTAGTCACACCCTCCCGATGTTACCGTATTTACATCGGCCTGTTTAGTACCGATGCATGTCGTCCCTCTTTATTCTCTTCTGCCTAGTGAGAAGCAAATGCGCGTGTTCCAAGATCCACCTCCCGGTTGTCGACTAGTTATTGTCTCCACAAATATTGCAGAGACATCGCTTACGATACCAGGAATTCGCTACGTTGTTGACTGCGGGCGAGCAAAGGAAGTGAGGAGCATTCTCCCTTTCCTCCGGTACCGATCTTAACCCTTGTTTAGCGCCGGTATGACGTAAATAATGGTGTCCAAACGTTCCAAGTTAGTTGGATCTCAAAGGCATCAGCTGCACAAAGGGCGGGACGGGCCGGCCGCACCGGTCCAGGGCACTGCTACCGCCTGTATTCCTCGGCATTATTCGAAAACCATTTCGAACAATTCTCCCGCCCAGAAATCCTGCGTATGCCAATCGAAGGTGTGGTTTTGCAAATGAAGAGCATGCATATCGATGCTGTTGTAAATTTCCCCTTCCCCACTCCTCCCGAAAGGTTCACCCTTCGACAAGCAGAGGCAATTCTAACCCATCTTGGGGCGCTGAATACTCCTGACACTGAAACGGTCGTTCCTCAGATCACAGAACTGGGGAAGACAATGTCTCTATTTCCTCTCTCTCCGCGATTTTCGAGAATGTTGGTCAGCGGACAACAGCACGGATGTCTACCCTATGTCATATCAATTGTCTCTGCGTTGTCTGTGGGCAATCCCATTTTATATGACGATGAATTTCAGGATGAGGATGAGGGCAGCTCTGGAGATAATTCTGCTGAACTTACGCATCTATCGAACTCAACCGTGAACCTCCAGGAAGCTCGACGGTCACGTCGTAAGGCTTTTTTTGAATCACAGCATGTAAGTCTTCTCCTGGCAGTCCCGAACATTAACATAAACCTATTGGGTCTCCCCCAGACTCATGCCGCACTTGGCCAGCATACTAGCGATATTTTGAAAATACTCTCAGTTGTTGGTGCATACGAATATGCTGGTGGAGGCCACAAGTTTTGTTCTGAACATTTTGTCAGGCCTAAGGTGCATCGATTGGATCACTATTGGTTACTGCTGACTAATTTTACAAGGCCATGGAGGAAATACATAAACTGCGAGCCCAAATCAGTAGCATTGTCCAAACTAATTTCCCAGGAGCAGATACTGGTTACATTCCGAACTTGCGTCCTCCCAATGCATTGCAAGTATGTCCCGTGACACAAGCGCTGCTTAGCCTCATGCTGAATTTTTTCTTGCAGCTTGAGGTTATTCGACAGCTGCTTACTGCGGGTTTCATTGATCAAGTGGCCGTTCGCAAAGATCGCATTACTCAAACATCGACAACAGGAGTACAGTTAGCCACTTCAAAGGGAGTAGCCTATAAAGCACTTGGTATTGAGGAAGATGTGTTCATACATCCCTCATCTGTACTTGTCAATGGATCTCCGCCAGAATATGTGATTTTTCATGAACTTGTCAGAACTTCACGTGTATGGATCAAAGGTATTTAAACCCTTTATTGTCCCCTATCACTATGTTCTCATACTTTACAAGATCTCACAGTTGTCAACCCGGTGTGGTTATCTACTCTTGGCAAACCATCACTTTGTACATTTTCAAAGCCTGTAAAAACAATTGGAGGAACGATGATGGTGATACCAAAGTTTGGGCCAGAGAGCTGGGAACTACCCGCTGTAAAAGTGCAAGAATAACTCTAAGCAATAAGGTAAGTATAGTTGTCTGGTGATATATCTACAATGCAAAAATAACTCATGATGTATACAGACTGATGCAGAATGTAGTCAAAAAATATCTAACTGAATGGATGGAGTGGAGGAGGAAAACATCCTCAAGACCGCTGTCCGGGAGTTAGATGTTATAAATATCAGACTTAATGCCTAACTTTCACCTTATTGGGCCTTGGGATGAAGATATTGGGTGATTGTTTCGGGCGTTTAAGCAGAGGAATTCGTGGTTTTGCGGTTCCTTCCCCTGGTCGGGGAGGCGGAGGCTGGGCTGGATTACCATCATCCTCGGCTGGACGTTTGACCCCTACACCATTAACAGGAGGCACCCGATCTGGAACGGCTTGAAGCGGTTGGGGTTCTGTCGCTCGACCTATGCTCGACTTATAATCTCTGGGGGTGACCAAATCTGAAGGTATTGGGACGGAAGGCACGACCTTTGCTTCCTTGGTAGGTGACATGATAGGTGGTGGTTGATTCATAGTAGGTCTAGTAAAATATGCTGGATCAACCTGTATTAAAGTCAGACGCAGTTGGTAATAATAGTGGAAGTATTCCCACATCAAATAACGCAGAGCGGGATCTCGCATCAAGAACAATATCCTTCCAGGTAGCGTCGCTTCGCTCGAGGGTAGGTGCATTTCCGAGGATGAAAAGGGATGACTTCGCACGTGTAAGTGCAACATTCATCCGCCGGATGTCTGTCCATGAGTCAGGACAATCTGGAATCAAATACTCAACTACATACCTGACAGGAAACCAACTGACTGCAGGCCAGGTCCCCCACGAACACATGAGAGAATGATGACATCTTTTTCCTGTCCCTGAAATCCATCGACAGTGTTGAAATCGACCAACTCCACAATATCACGGCCGAAGCGTTGCTCAAATTGACGCCGCAATTCCACGACCTGTGCCTTATACATAGATACCACGCCAATACTCAAAGTAGCAGAGGAGAACTCTTGACGAAGGCGGGAATAGAGTGCAATAGCTACTTGGCATTCTGCCGTGTTTTTGATAGAGAGGCCACTAGTCTCCTCTAGACCTCTCGCGACGTTGAAAAACCGGTACGTTCCGAATTTTGCATGTGTATGCCACGGTTGCTTAGTTTTCTTCTCCATGTCAGGACCATCCAGCAACTTGCCTTGGTAGAATATCCGACTGGGTAGAAGGCTGATTTCTGGATGCATACGGTATTGAATACTGGTGAAAATTCAATTGAAAATATCGACACTGAAACAAGGATGCCAACCTGAGTAGATGGACTGCATCAGGGCTCTGCTTTTGAAGTCGCACGAAGAGAGATTCGTTGTAATGATATCGACATGCCTGAGGTGTGGTTAAGCAGAGTTGTTAAGCAATGAACGAAATGGCAAAGATAACCCACCTGTTGAGAAAGCACAGTTGGAGGTAATTGCTGAGGATCTCCCACCATGACACACCGATTGGTTCGATACTTCAAAGGTATTATAGAGCTGAGCTCGATGGCCTGTGCAGCCTCATCGATAATGACCATCTCAAAGTCGAACTGGGCCAGCAACTCGTGTCCAGCCCCAGATAAAGTACTGCATACGACATCTGCTTCGTATATGATTTCGACCCGTGTCTTTCTGCGAAGGGCATCCAGAGTGCGCGTCTCGGACCTATTCTTGTCAATCAAATTATCCAGTTGTTTGCTTAGGGACATCTTGCGGGACCGCAGCTGCGAAATATCGTCATTGAGGGCCTGTTTCCTCGCTAGATTGTCATGAATGGTGTTCTCGGCCTGCCGCTTCTGTGTCATGGCTAGTTTAACCGAGTCAATGTCTCGTCGCAACGCAGAAATTTCCATAGCAATATCCTTAGAGTCTGTCGTTGATTTGTTTGGACCAGAATCAAGCTTCTTCTCGACCAGGGTGTCGAGAGATATGTCCTGAACGCTAATACTTATCGCGTTTTTTGCACCAAGGCGGACGACCTTGACGGAACCGGGACCTTTATCCGACCTTCGGAAGCCCACGCTGATACGGCTGGCGATCTCGTCAATTGCGGCGTTGCTTGGGGCACAAAGGAGAATTTTGTTGGTTGATTTCTTCTCTGAAGATGCAGCATTCCGACCAGCTTGCACTAAAACAGGCGGAGGACGCTGATTCGATAACGAAGCGGCGATCAACCCACAAATAGTTGACGTTTTACCGGTACCTGGAGGTCTAACAATAAGAAATTAGTAAGCACTTGTAGCAGTAATACAGCCTGGCACACCCTTGGATCAACACAAATCCATCCGTCCGAAGGGAGCTTAATATCGCAGTGGCTTGAGGTTCATTGACCTTATACCTTGCCATGGTTTGTCCTATATCGCTTCGGTCGACTCTAGAGGCTTTCGACAAACGTGGATGGAGAATGATCTCAAAAAGATCATAATATGCCACAGACACCAGGGCAGCATATTCACGATGAAGGGTACTGAGACTAGGGATGGTCAGAACCTGATGCGTGCATGGCTTAACGCTTACCTGAACAACTTGCTGAGCCGCCACTTGGTACTGATTTGCAGACCCGGGTCGATACTTCCAGGTTTGAAATAACAACGAAGACTGGCTAAACTGCCCTGTGGGGTCGAGCGATAACTCTGCGTCTTTGCCATAACACATTTCTTCGCATTTGGATGTCTAAGAATAATCACGTCTGTCTCGGCCAAGTACCAGTCCTTTCTCATGCTTCCCGAGAACGAAACATCGAGATCAAGCCAAGAATCCAGAAACTGCCGAGAGTTAATCTGACACTCGAATGCCTCTTGAAATTCTTCTTTCGCCTGTAGAATTTGTGCCCAACATTCCATCAGAAGAAGAGGTTCGAAAACAGCTTTGTATTCTTCGAAATTGGTAAACTTGTCTGGAATCTGTACGAGCCTAAGCTTATCACCAGGAGGCTCTGAACCAGTATGGTCATAGTCCCAAGATAACAAGGCTTTATGGAGATTGCTGATGTCTGGATTCAGTCGGAAAGCAACATTGCGAGCTTCATTTTTACGCTTGAGCCTCTCTTGTATTGGGTTGTTGTGAGTTGGAATGTCTAACGTCTTGACCTGTCGACGCTGCGCTATCTTCTTAATTTTTGGAGATTGCTGGAGTTTCGCGAGGACTGCCAAGCCTTCATTTGCACCCTCCTCCTCGCTATCTGAATCACTGGAACTAGCCGATTCAGATGGCGTAGATTTTGCCAAACCTTCGTTCTTGGGTCCAGCATAGGTGGGTTGAGCCCAAGTCAGAGCCCTTGATTTCGCATCAGCAGGAAGCTTGTCTGGCCTACGAAATGATGGCAAAGACACCGCTGCATCGAGTTTCTGCTGGTCCTCGTCTGTGAAAAACCGGGACTTCGATAGCTTTGAAGTTGGCAGATCCGTAACAGGCTTTGATGATGATTTGGATTCGGAGGTCTGAGTGGCTTTCCCAACGCTCTCTTCCAACGGTCGCGCTTTTGCCTTAGCAGAATCCTTAACCGATACCACTACCACTTCATCAAATTCGTCGAGGGCCGCTTCCAAGGTTAATAACTTGGATCTATCAAGACGGATTCGAGTTTTTGGATCGTTCTTCCGGGCGCTGTCAATATGTCTCCGAAGTTTCTTCAGGCCTTCTTCTGAGGGTGTAACACCAACTTCTCGAAAACACTCTAGAAGTGATTTCAGCAAAGAGAAAGATTGGTGGAGAAGCTCTTCGTCTGTGAGCCGGAGCCATCGCGCTAAATCTTGAAGAACATCTTGCAAGTCACCCATCATCTTTCTCCCGATGCTTGAAAGTTTCGTTGAAGCGGATGCGGCCGCCATTGAACGGGAGTTGGCCGCCATTTCGACTACCTTCCATGTCGCCAGCATATCTCTCCCAAAGATGAGAGCGTCTCTCATCCAGACGATCATATCTTCGTTATCAAAATATGTTGACCATAACGGAGTGCGTCTAAATATCACCGAGAGCGACCTTGCCATCAAGTTCCACAATTTTGGAAGCTGGGCAGCTGGGCCTTTGTCATCCGCCGGCCGTAGGAAAAGTTGAGAATGCAAAAGGCCATTTGGCGATGTACACAAGACATCGATGATATCCGAAAAACAGCGGACGAGGGATTTTGAGAGACTGCATGCTTCGGGAAGACGAGAAGCATAATCGATGAAAGTGGAAAGGAAATCAAAGATGCCCTCAATGCCAGCATCCGAAAGATTTTCAAGTAGTGCACGAAAACAATCATGACGCGCATCCACGTCAAACGCTAACTCGACCAGGTTCTGCGCGGCAAGCTGAATGTCCTCCACAGGCGACAACATCAGTTTCATGAGGTCTTGGGCAACACCTGGACGACGTAACACATCGAGAGCTGACGAAGACGTATTGACATCAGCATAGCGGGTCATGGCTCCGTTGAACCCTTCCCTAATTGTAAACAACGATCGGTTCACTTCATTCAACGTATTCTCCATGTTAGAGGCTTCGGACGCAGGAACGAAAGGCTTTGCATGAAGCACATCCACGTGGGCGGTCTGTGCAACAATGGCTATGACGATAGCAATTCCATCGTGATCGTTAGTTTGGATTGCTGGGTATAGCCTCTTCCACATCTGCTTCCTCACCGAATGATTTGAGATTTCGCCGGTAACGGGACGATCTGAGACTACTTGAGAGAGATATCTACACAACCCCATGATAGTGGCTGTTAAGCTTTGGATATCATTTTCTAGCACATTTTTAAAAAATGCGCGTGCGGAGCTGCGGCTGATCCTCCATTTCTCGACATCATAAGAACGAGAGAAAGCTATCCCAAGAAGCGTCTCGCTGTGAATGTCAATGGCGTTGAACAGCGATTTGCGATGAGTAAAGTTCTCGGTCGAACATTTTCGAAGGACGGATGATAGTAGCTGTACACAACCGGGCCGTGTTTGTAAAAAATAGCCATAACTTTGACCAGAGCTAAACTCACATATAATGCAGATGCCATGATTGACGGTCGTGCATCTTGGAAACGTTCGTGCTGTGTCTCCTCACACAGGAAGTCGACTATCTTCACGAATACTTCCCCGTAGGCAGGCAGATCACGGATGGTATGCAGATACTCTCTAAACCAACTTAAAAACCATGGGCGTTCAGAGGGAGAGCCGATGTTCTGGAGTAGTTGGGAGAAGGAGGGATTGTCTTTGATAGCATCAAAAACAACTTGAGGAAATTCAGGGCCTTCCCCGATCCAAAATTTCTCGTCCATGCGTTTAAGCAGCAAGACTAAACACTGAAGTATATCCACGAATTCTGACAGATGGGAATAGACAGTGGAAATTCAAAGCAAAAGCTTGTCAAAGTTCGAATGGTCATAAAATGAAGCGAGACAACTTACGAGTTCCAGTATCGTGCAAATGTCCCGTTATAATGCGACGAAAATCTGCATGCCGCCGCGTATCGGATGCTAGCACATCGACGGGCATGTGCCGCAAAATGGCCGAGAATCCAGCCCAAAGATGGGATGGATCACGAGCAAAGGAAAAAGGCAATGTGAGATCCGGTACGTAACTGGTTCCTGATAAAGTCAAAGCACGACCTACGACCTCTATAGCTTGAAGATATGGCCCAACAAATAGTTCACTTGACATGGGGACGGTGGTGCACTCCAAGGCCTGGTTCCCAGCCCATTGTCTGACGCTCGAGTTGTCGCTGAGCAAAAGAACGAACATCCCTGGAGGTAAAGGGTCACTAGGCCATCCAGGAATGGGTTTGGTTAAGGAGGAGGCATATATAGCGGAGAGAACTCGGGGATCGCTGAAAATGGTCCAATTGCACACCATGCGATAAACCACTGCGGGATGTAGATCAAAGAGGGTGTTGAGGCTCGATTGATCCAGTATTTTTGCATTGGTAAGGTCTTGTATGACCATCGCAAGCTCCCATTGTTCGAATGTATGGTAGAAGCTCTTGAGGACATCCTCCTGGAATGCACCGAAGTACCTATGGAGGGTCAACAATAACTAGCATATATCTAGAGATATTACTCACGTATTTCTTGAGCTCACTTTCGCTTGCTGGAGTCCTTGAACGCACTCCGGACAAGAACTCAAGCAAGAGTGAAGCTTGGCTTTCCAGCCCTCTACCAATGGACTGTTGTACGCGAAAAGTCGGATGAGAAACGTGGCGGCTGCCACTGTGTCACTCGTAGCTTGACGACAATACCAATGAAGGGCATTATCCGGAGGCTTGGTGGGTACTCCCATCAGATACTTATACACTGTGCCAAGAACCTTGTCTGAAGCGCCCGCATTGTCGATCGGAGAGTCTCGGAGAGTGACAAGCAGTGATTGTATGTCCAATAACTCGGAGCTTGCCATAAATTGGCGGTGGGTATCTTACTCGACACCGAGTTCGTAAATAAGTGCTCTGATATAAGATCTGGCAGTTATGAAAGCGCTGAGAATGAAGGAAGGGGAGAGAGCATTAGAAGTGGCGAAGTGGCGGCCCTGCCAATGACTTGTGCCAGTGGCCAAAACTTCAAGCGCACGCGTTTACTTTGAAACTTCAAAGGAGATTATTTGGCTAAAGTTTGCTTCAAATGACCTATGTTGATGGCAGGTCGCGTCGAATGATTCAGGCCTATTACAACAGCGTAGCATAACAACTTCAAGTCATAGCCCACAGACGACAATTCAGGTATGCCCTTAGGCCTTACTATGTTTTGCTTCAAGTTGAAGTTCTCAAAGTGACCAAATACAACCAGACTCAGTACCTTGCCAACGCAGTGGCACATGGATCTGCAAGACTTGGAAAATATCAATCTCCTGCTTGATCGTGATGTTGAGCTCCGAGAGGTAATTCATACACTTACTTTCGAATAACGCCAAAGTAGAAACATGCTCTAGAAAATCAAGGAACAAGTAGCTGGGCTTGATAAGAAAGCACGCACTATGGTCGGGTTGCTCAATAAAATTCATTCGACTCCCTCAGACTCGAGTAAGTCAGATCACCTATGTAGTGTCGCTAATAATCTAAGTAATGCCCTTCTTTCCAGTTCCTGCTCTCTTGGATTCTGTACGACCCATCTTATTGAGCTGCCAGGACGTATTCAGCGCCCTTGCTGCCCTCATTCCAGAAAACGAATTCTGGCGATGGAAGGAAATGTGGTCAAATTCGTTAAGGACAGCTGTCTTTGCTGCTTCACTGATAGAATATCTTTCAAATCGATCTTTGATATCCTTGCCTCGCGTCGCTGAAATCCTGGGCAGTGAGCATGTTTATATCGCAGATGATATCCCTATAATGTCACCTCCTTGATCCATCAGTTAAAGACGAGTGGAAAGACCGAATTGCGCTGCCCGTTGAGGATTATCTCCATGGCTTGATCAGTCTTGTAAACGAATTGGTGAGTCCAAATATCACTGAATACAACTCATACGTTCCTCCCTTTCCAAATCATCCAATTCTTCATTTGTCACCAGTCTCGGTTGGCTGTCAATGCTGTGACATTGGGAAACTTTGAAGAGCCCATCAGAATATCCATCTTTGTCAAAGATCTTTTCGTTGGATTCTCCATGGTAAACGTTCCTTCACTACCAGCACATATCCCAAACACTCATCAATTCTGGGTAGCTGAATCTTAAAAACGACATCCTACGTCGGCGTTTTGACAGTCTGAAATATGACATGAAGAAGATTGAAGAAGGCAGTCTCGTTCTTCACCCACCCAGCCTTGTTGCTAATATTGCTTCACTGTCAGTGGTATACGATGTGTCTCTTCGCAAACTTGCCTCGCCCCACGCTGCCATTTCGTCAGCCTAGAACTGTTATACGTAGTAGTATGACTCACTATAGTTCCAGTCAAGTTATGTACTTACAAGCTTATGAACGTGCCTCCGGCACTCGGCTCACGATGCTCGCCTTGTCTCTCCAGCCCTGTTCTCCAGCTTGTTGGGGTGCTCTGCCCCCAAACCCCTGGCTGCATCCCAGTAATTTACTCAATCTGTCAACACACACAGGGACATGTTTTTTTATTATACCAACTTGAATCAATTCTTCAACACACCCAGGGGCCAAAGGACCCTGTGTGTGTGTGTGTGTGTGCACTTTCCACATCCCTATATACATTATACTACATTAAGTCATTATATACATTTTGAATACTTCTACATCCTTATATATGTTATCCTACATTATAGCTCATTATACACATCAATCAATCAGTACTTCATTATAAACAATATTTTTTGTTCCAGCTATTTGCAGAACGATAGGCCCTTTTGAAAAATGCTTGTTTATACCCTTTGTTTGGTCCCATCAGTGATGATACCTAGTTGCTGATGTGCCGATAGTAATCATTCAATCTAATCTATGACCCATCCAAGGTGGCACTCTTGCTCACTGTTGACATCAATGAGCAAAATGAGAAAGAATATGACCTTATATCTGAATAAAATGCTCTTGGTCCATGCTCAGTCCATTCCTTTAAAAAGTCCACCAAAATCCACCAATTATGCATTGGCTACTTCCTCATGGCTCAACGAGAACATCCTGAGGACTACAACACTTTCGGATATGACCCTCGAGGTCGAGCTGCAAATGTTGCTGGACTCATGTTCGGTGAGGATTGGTGGCCAGACCAACACGACATCCCTCGGTATTGTGGACCTGAGGTTGCACCACCGCATTATGGTGCACCTGCTGATTATCAGCATCCTCACCTTCCAAATGGCTTTGTTCCTTGTACCCCACATGACGGTGATGATTGTAGTTGGTCCTCGGTGTGAGATCAACCAAAAAGAAACAAGTAGCGCAGATCCCTACCACTGTAGGTGCACTAGATATGCGAGGATTCGATTAGAGGGCCTCGAATCGTCCTTCAAGCTACTTGTGACCTGTCTGATGAGTATGAACGAACGTGGTGGTGAAAGCGCATGACAATTGATCGAGATATGGAAAAAGCGCAGAAAGGCGCAAAAATGCGCAAATGCGGTCGAGAGTGCAAATGTGAACTGTAAAACAGAATAGAAAATGTTAAGGATTATGGTCGAGGTAGAGGTATAAGTCAATATTATGCAAAATAACCCAAGGATGACTTAGTCGAAGTCTGAGTGTAAAGCGATGCGATGATAAGGCGCTTTGTACGAAAAGCACAACAAAGAACGAGACTATACGAGAGCGCAGCGCAAATATTTCAAGAGATGAAGTATTTTTCGAACTAGAGACTATGTGGGGAAGCGAGGTAATTCTCCTTCTTGTTCTTTCTTGA
>QLOK01007739.1:0-23006 GCA_003313805.1 Tricholoma flavovirens
CTCTCCGGTTGTCACCAGCGTCATCAGCCCCTGTAGCAATCACAGGCGATGTTAATAATCAAGCCATGATGGAATCGTCATCGGCAACTCAAGCCTTTCTCTCGTATATCTCCATTCACTGACCCCGTCTGTCAGGGGTCTTTATCACATATAGACCTACAACTCGGGGTTTGAGGCCACATGGGCCATGGGACTCTTATCAGAAGTCCTTCGGGTTTGAACTGGAGGATGAGTCAGTTGCCGGTGCCCGTGGGGTGGCTGCATAATACAGTAGGAAAGATGGTGCAATCCTCGTGAAGGTTTGGTTGACGAGGCAACACGATCGCGTCAGCAGGTCGGCTTGTAACCTAATCAACATCGAATTGTTAGAGAGCTACACATTTGGCTTTCTTTCGCCATCGTTGGTACTACAAAAAAAAAACTTCTTGGTTCAACCCTTTACTGACTGATCAAAACTCTTCGGGAAAGGAACTGCACGTAACAAGAACATTTAAGCAAACATTTTACAGCTTGGAACCGCCAGTGGCTTCCAGGAGACGCTGCTCAGCCGCGTCGAAGTTGATCACGTTCCAGATTGCTTTGAGGTACTGCAAATAAGAAATGAGACCGCCCCCAGAACCAGCGATGAAAGATGACATACATCAGCCTTGACATTGAGATACTGGAGGTAGAAGGCATGCTCCCAAATGTCGACGCCGATGATGGGGTGGTGGCTGAGGAGAGGATCCTGATTAGCGGTAGTCACGATTTCCAAACGCTTGGAGGCGGAGTTGTAGCCCTAGGGGAAGAGTGTCAATAGTTGGAACATTCGTTGCAGATGAGTAAACCTTACGAGCCATCCCCATCCAGAACCTTGGATCCCAGCGGTCGTAGTGTTAAACTGAGTTTTAAATGCATCGATGGATCCAAAGGTACGCTCGATCTCAGACTTGAGAGGGCCATCTCTGAGGACACCACCGTTTCCCCCGTGTGCTGTGTCAGGGGCAAGGTTCTTCCAGAAGAGGGAGTGGTTGATGTGACCTGATCAAAAAAGCGATAAGATGATCAGTGGTCAATCGGGTTTCATTTCGCTTGTGTCGACCAGTGCTTACCACCGCCATTGAATTTGAGAGCAGCCTGGAGAGCGATGCGCTCCTTTGGAGTGGTAGTTTTGGCGTATGCAGCCTCTGCGGCGTTGAGTGCGTTTACATAGGTCTGATGATGTTTGGTGTGGTGAAGAACCATGATCTTTTCAGAAATATGAGGCTCAAGAGCATTATAGGGATAGTCGAGGGGAGGAAGAACGTTTGACATGGTGATGAGTGAGCAGAGACAAGGCAAAGTTCCCAAGTTTATCGATGATGCAATATATATGACGCGCTGCCGCAAAACGAACAAATATGAAACAACAACGCGTCTTCAAAATGTCTCAACAATCTCTTTTCCTCGCTGATTCTGACAACGACGACGTCGTAAGTACTGTCAGATCACCCAGAAAGGCGCCCCCTAGTGTCGACATTGACATAGACGCCATATTTGCTGACGTAGAGGATGATGATGATGATCTATTCAGCTTCAGACCTCTTGCTCCAGCCCTTGATACTGAAGCTCTTAAACGTGAAGCAGAATTACGCCACAAGAACAACGTTCAACCTCTTACACCTCATGGGATATTACCAAGTAGCTCACCTCCTAGGGACACTGGTCCCGATCAACCTGCGAAATCTAAGCAAGAATCTGGAAAGGAAGTGAGGAAGGAGAGAAGAAGGCCGGTAAAGCTTGATGAAGGGCGACTATTAGGTCCAACTGGATTTCCACAGCTTATCAAGACCACGAAGGATTTAAGGATAAAAGGGAAAGGACATGAGGTAGATTCAATCATCCACTCGTCAGCTTTGTTGTTCTTGTTGATAATTTGTAGGCTACGGACTTGAATAGATTGCTCCAAGTTTATCAATTCTGGACACATGAGATGTTCCCGCCAGGTCAATTCAGTGATACAGTTGACCGTGTCGAGAAATTGTGTCATTCAAAACGCATGAACGTGTGTCCACCCTCATCCCGTCACAATTCGTCGTCATCCTCACGTTCATCTTACAGGTTGCTCTTAGCGTCTGGCGAGATGAAGCTCTTGGGAAAAAAGTGGACGACGACCAAGCCATCGAACTTAGTGATGACGATACCCGCCAAAACGTGAAAGGTGAAACACACGATTCACACCAGCCCTCCGGCTCAGCACAGGCAGAATACGCTTCTTCGTCTTCCCCGGGGCCTACCCGACCCCCATCTTCTGGAACTGAAGTAGAAGACGACTTCGACATGGATGCGGTTATTCGAGCGGAGGTGGAACGTAGCACGAGAGAACGAGCTGCCGCCGGACAGGGGCAGGATCATATAGGTGAGGGCAAGGGCAGAATGGATGTGGCTAGCGATGACGACGACGACGCACTCTGGAACGAGATGAACCCAATAATTGATATACATACCTCAGCGGGATCAGGTGTGACAGCAGAGGCTGATGGGAACGACGATCTGGCGATGTGGGATGCAGTAGACGCACTAGAGGAAGATTCTACCACTTCCACTAAGCCCCCCGTGAGCCAGAGGGTGGACGGGGACGAGGATATATGGGATGTCGTGAAGGAGATAGAAAACATCCCAACCGTCAAAGCGACAACTAGTACGATAACTGCAGCTCCCCCTCCTCCGCCACAGAACGACGACGATGATTGGGAGGATATGTATGTTTGATCCATCTCATAGCCCATTATCAATTCCGCTGTACATACCGTGACACGATATCAGGTAGACGCGGTTTACTGAAGAGAGGGCCGTCGCTGATTCGTCGACGTCTTGCGATTGTTCAGGAGTAGGGCATACGTAACGACCAGTTGAAACCGCCAGGGGAAAGGCCAGGGTGGCAGCACAGGGCGTTGCAAGAACATTTGTGGTGAAACGATCATGATGCATGTTGCATCGGGCATGTGTGACTGAAGTTTGAACCGGTCAACTCCTTATTTCACTCTACACCTCATCAGTCGTCCGACCTCCCCTCCCTGGCGGAAATGGCAGACCAAGTAGTTGCCAAGAAGATCCTCTCCGAACTTTCAAAGCGTGAAGATCTCAAAAACAAAATTTGTAACGACTGCACAAATCTTAATCCCCAATGGGCTTCTGTTAGGTACATATTTTTCAACATTATGTAGGCTGACCCTTATGTGCTGCTCGAACTTACATAGTTTTGCTGTCTTCCTATGCCTACAATGCGCTGGAATGCATCGAGGTTACGGTGTACACGTTAGGTTCGTAGATGACTTTATCTTCGTATAGCGTCCTTATCATCAAGTCCCCTTTCAGTTTCGTTAGATCTATATCGATGGATACATGGCAGGATGAACAGGTCAAACGAATGCAGGTAAGTACCCTAACCTATGCTTGTATAACACGTTATTGAGCTACCAACAGATCGGTGGTAATGCACCCTTCCGCGAATTCATGCAATCATACGTCCCTGTCGAACAAGGAGGATATAATGATAACCTGAACCCATATGATAAATACCATTGCTGGGCAGCGACACAGTACCGTGAAAAGGTATGATTTTTTTTTTTTCGATACACTTTGTCCCCCTCTCATCTCTACGTCAAAGCTGGATGCAGAGCTTGCTGGAAAAACATGGACGCCTTCTGCCCCTCCTCCTTCGTCAACTCCAAACAACCGATCATCCTCGCCCAACCCAACCTCATCTTCAGGCCTTCGAAAATCCCGTGCATCCACGCGTTCGGGGATAGGGAGCTCCCTCCGTAGCGATACCGCTTCTCCGCCATCCTTACGAGGTTCTCCACGCGGCACCCCAGATCTATCTAATGATCAGAAGACCCTCAATGAGTCGTACTTCGCCAGCTTGGGTAAAGCGAACGAAGCCCGACCAGTGGACCTGCCACCGTCACAAGGTGGGCGATATCAAGGTTTTGGAAACACTCCAACGCCACCTAGCCAGCACCCATCGTATGGGTTATCATCTTCAGCCGCTCCGTCGTTGGCTGATCTTCAAGATAATCCTTTGGGTGCACTCGGTAAAGGCTGGTCGTTGTTTTCTTCTGCTGTTGTTGGTGCAGGGCGTGTTGTCTCTGAAAACGTCATCCAGCCAAGCGTGGAAAGAGTGACTGATCCCAATTTCCAAGCCAGCGTCAAAGGATATATGACGGAGGCACAGAAGCGGGCGGCGGCAGCAGGAGGGGCTGTCAATCAGTGGTCGAAGCAGCAGTTAGGTGTAGATGTGGGCGGCGGTGTAGGGGGTATAGTCGGGACAGTGAAGGATAGGTTTTCTGATCCATCTAGGTCTGGCTATGGAGCGGTACCGACGGAGAACTATGGGGAGAGTTCGTCTCTTTATCAAGACAGCTCCGAAGACTCGTTCTTTCACGAGTATCATGATCATGATCACGATTCAAGCACCTCTTCAGTACAAGCGACCTCAGTTCAAGCGACATCAAATCAAGCGAGGAAAGCTAGTACTACACGCTCGCCTCCAAAGAAAAACAGCGACTGGGATGATGAATGGAAAGATTTCTAGCTTTTTATACCACAATACTTTAGATTAGACACGTTTATATATTTATTATATGCATTGGCTTCCGCGACGATGTACAGATCCAACCTGAAACTTGGTCCGGCCGATCATGTTCAGTGCTTATAGGTGCTTAAGGCCCGACCGCGACCACAATACATAAAGTTAGCAAGGCAGGGCCGTCCTCTACTGCTATGCAGCGGGCATTTGCTTCTATCTGGACAAGACACAGATCTTACCATGCCTCTGTATTGCCGTCTCTCATTTCGACATCATCACCTGAATTTGCAACCAAAGCTGCTTCCATGGATGAACTCGTAGCGGATGTGGAGCAAAAGATGGCCGAGGCTCGCCTAGGTGGAGGTTCTCGAGCACTCGAGAGAATGCGGAGCAAGGGGAAGAAGATTCCTCGCGAACGGTAAGTCCCAGTTGACGCGCTACGTTTACTATGCACTGGACATTGTCAACAGATTGGGTTTATTGCTTGACCCGCATACACCTTTCCTAGAACTGTCACCATTGGCGGCACATGGTGTCTACCCAGAACCAATCCCTGGTGCAGGGATAATTACTGGAATCGGACGTATTTCTGGACGGGAGTGCATGGTCGTTGTCAACGACGCGACTGTTAAGGGTGGTTCCTATTATCCTCTGACAGTACGTGACCCTACCACTGTATGATACTTTGATCCACTTCTACAACTCATCACAGGTCAAGAAGCACCTCCGTGCTCAGGAGATCGCACGTGAACATGGGCTCCCTTGCGTATATGTTGGTGCGTATCAGGATTTGACGTTTTCATATATTTATACTGAATCACGGCTCCAGTGGAATCTGGAGGTGCAGCCCTACCATACCAAGCCAATGTTTTCCCCGACAGGGAGAATTTTGGACGCATATTTTACAACATGGTAGGACGGACTTTACGTTATTCGAAACATCCAATATTCATGGTAGAGTAGGCGCAAATGTCTGCGCTTGGTATCCCTCAGATAGCCATCGTGCACGGTACATCTGTTGCAGGTCCCACTGTTACTTGTATATGGATCAAATCCCATACTGAAATATCAATTTATCAGGTGGAGCCTATGTTCCCGCAATTGCCGATGAAAACATCATTGTCCAGAATCAGGGGCGTATTTTTCTGGCTGGTCCTCCTCTTGTCAAAGCGGCGACCGGGGAGGAAGTCGACGAAGAGACATTAGGTGGTGGGTTGATGCACTCGAGTGAGAGCGGTGTTACGGATCACCTGGCTAGAGACGACGTGCATGCGTTGGCTATCGCGAGAGGAGTAGTAGGAGACCTTGGGAACGCCGGAAGTAGAGAAGCATATGTGAGTATATGTCATTTTTGCGCCGGAAATCATCATCTAAGGGAGGATTCTAGCCTCCAGAAAAGCCTGAAGACCCAGTATACCCAGCTTCGGAGTTGCATGGTATAGTTGGTACTGACGTTCGTCAGGCCTTTGACATGCGAGACGTGGTAGCTCGCATAGTAGATGGCAGCCGATTTAGAGAATTCAAGAAGGAGTATGGTGCCACAATGATTACAGTGTGGCATATACGTTGTGTGTTTCTTGTTAGAAACTGATATTGCATGTTTCAGGGCTTTGCACATATCCATGGATTTCCAGTTGGGATTGTTGCCAACAACGGAATTTTATTCTCCCCATCTGCGTTGAAAGCGACACACTTTATTAAACTTTGCTCGCAACGCCACATACCGTTACTCTTCCTTGTCAATGTCACGGGTAAGTCGACTCCATGTAGGGTCGATATTCAGCTCAATAAGGTGCATAGGATACATGGTTGGCTCAAAGGCTGAGAAGGGCGGGATTGCAAAAGATGGCACGTAGAAGCCCTGAAGGCTTGGGGCAGATGCTGATGAATTCACAAAGGAGCAAAGATGGTCCGCGCAGTCGCCTGTGCGGATGTCCCTAAACTGACCATGATTGTTGGTGGAAGTTTTGGAGCCGGCAATTACGGTTGGTAACATTTCTTTACCGATAAATGGTTCTTATTGTTTGCTAGGAATGTCTGGTCGAGCTGTAAGTAACCCTTCCATCTATAAAACAGTATTTGATACGAAATGGATCGCAGTATTCGCCAAGATTTCTGTGGATGTGGCCTGTATGTGGACATAACCTTTTCATCAATAATTTAATCCTTATTACACGCTACTAGAATGCGAAAGTGGGGGTCATGGGCTCTGGGCAACTTTCTCAAGTAATGACAACCGTCTCGAAGTAAGCGCTCGCGCTTGTTGGTTGACTAATAGCTAACTGGGAGATTGTTCAGAGACCCAGCACAGCACGCATCATTGGGCGCTGAAATCGAGAGTCAGACGACGGCCCTTTATTCAACGGCACGTCTCTGGGATGATGGCATCATCAAACCAACAGACACTAGGGATGTAGTAGGACTAGGACTAGCCCTCGCTGCACGAGACAGGGGTGCTGTAGGTCGGGGTCCAGGCTCTACGACTTGGGATGGAGATAATAAAGGTTATGGAGTTTTCAGAATGTAAGAGTAAGAGTAGAGAATCCATGTGTAATGTAGTTGTTATTGGCTCATGACGTCATAGTACGGCAAGGCGATTTTAAGTTCTCACACTCAGGAGGCTGGTCCAGTTAATGGCGCATAGTATCCATGTGCAGCCGCCTTTCCTCCAGAAACTCGATGCCCCTACGCGTGTGAAGCTTCGTTCTACTCAGATCTTAACTTCGCTTCCACAGCTCGTATCTGAGCTCGTGCAGAATTCCCTTGATGCTGGTGCAAGCGCCGTTGACGTAGGTATTGACTGCGAGGAATGGATTTGCTGGGTTAAAGATAATGGGTGTGGTATAACCAAGGATGGGCTCTCCCTACTTGGGGAGGGTTCGGAAGAAGGCCGATATGGTAGGTTAATGGGCCCTCCTCATTCTGACGAAACGTGACTCCGAGTCTGCCTAGGAACGTCTAAACCATACGCGCCTGGTACATTGAATTCACTCTCTACGTTTGGTTTTCGCGGAGAAGGTAAATCATACGGCTTGTCCGCACCAGAATGACACGCTCAAGCGAATGACAGCTCTGGCTTCAGCTGCAGAACTTGGATGCCTGGAAATATCTTCCCGCACTGAAAAATCACGGGAAACCTGGTCTATAATTATGAGAGGCGGGAGCTGTCTATACTCGGGCCCAGCTGTTCGGTGGCGAAGAGAGTCCTCCGGTACAGTGGTTTGCGTTCGCGACGCGTTCTATAATGTATGCTTTCTATGATTTTATCGCGAATTTCAGTGTTTTATGTGACTGGACATTCATCTCTAGCTTCCAGTTCGCCGACTATCCCATCCTACTGCTGCACGAACTTTGGAGCTGATCCGCCAAGACATTGAAACCCTGGCTCTTATTTTCACAAACGTCGCCTTTACTGTCGAAGACATAAACAAAGAACGTCACGGTCAGGCTGGCCCCTCCAAAGGACGTGGATTGAGAATCCCCAAGGTAAGTGGTACCCTATCATTTGTGCAAATATTTGCTGAAGTCCATAGACATCGTCAAGCTTGGCTGCTTTCCGTAACATATACGGTCGTGCCTTGACCGAAGTAAGTGACTTACCGACGATGGGGTTAACGATGCCTCACTCAGTCTAAAGCATGTAGAAGAAATTAACTTGAGTTCCGGGCAACTCAAGCTAGAGGGCTTTATCAGCCTTAATGGTGCGCATTCTAGGGTAATTAGCTTCAATCTGACTGCATTGGTTGTTATTTACATTTGCCTTACCCACAGGCATACCAATATTTATGTGGGTTCTGATTTTCGGACTGGGCCTTTTTGCTAATGGCCTGTGTAGACGTTAATCGCCATCCAGTAGATCTCAGTGACCTGCATCAAATAATCAACTCTGCCTTTGCTTCGAGTACTTTTTGTAAAAATGTGGGTTTATCCATCCCGCTCCTTGTCAACGTCTTACTTCATACCTGAAAGGCACTCGATGAAGCAGGAGAGCTGAGTTTACCCCGCTCCAGTGCGTTGCATTGTACTTCTGCACTCCTCGATCGTGGCAATTTGAACGGATTCCAGACATACGGCGGTCGCCTCGCAAAGTGGAGAAGAAGCCTGTATATGTCCTCAACTTAAGCGTGCCGCCTGCCGAGATAGATAACGCCTTGGAACCTGCAAAGATGCTCATTCATTTCCAAGTGAACTCTATTGTTATTTAGGAACGATCTTGCCATTAATATTGTCCACAGGATAGAAGAATGATCCACAATTTCTTGTCATCATCTATCCAAGCCTTTCTGAATCGCCATGGATTTATATCTCTCGCAGGCGAACGACAGCATGAGATCGAAGTTTCTTCTGAGCCCCGAAAGCGAAGGAAAGTAGATTTTGAAGGCGACTCTGGCTATGGGGAACAAATCGAGGCTTGCTCGCTGGATACAAGATCACGAGCTACAAAATCATCAACGGAACTTTTTTTATCCCAGACTGTCTGTGTTCCTCTTGATATCTCTCCCTAATCCTTACCTTATAACAGGTTGATGAAAACCAAGATGAAATAACATGGACTGACCCGCAGACCGGGGAAGCCTTCATCGTGGATACTCGAACTGGTAATTCTCGTTTGGCCGAACAAGCCTGTGTTCTAGGAGAGTGTGTAGCCGAAACGGACCCGCGGCGCAGACGTACCATCACTTCTCATAAGAACGCTTCCAACGAAAATTTAAACACGCCAGCCACTGTGCCCGAGTGGCTTCAGGGTGCCCTGAAGGTATGAAGCCGTTTGATGTTTCCGTATATGGAGCTTAGTGTGAAGTAGGCTAATACAGCATTCGAAATGACTGACAGTCCGATACCCAAAGTAAAACTCTGTTCGACCTTTGGTCCAGATACGCCCGACCCTAATACTATTGGACCTCGTTGGCATGATTGTGACTCACACGAGGTATCAGGTTCCCTCGCTCGTTGCTTTCGCAAAAGCGACCTTCGACGTGCACGAATCATTAGTCAGGTAGATCGCAAATTCATTGCTTGTCTTTTCGAAGATCAGTCGGACGTAGACGGGGAATCATGCGGCTCCGGAGGCGACCGCAAGCATAGCAATGGTTATGCTTTAGTGCTAATTGACCAACATGCAGCCGATGAACGTGTTCGCGTAGAATGTTTCCTGAAAGAGTTGTGTCTCGGCTTTCTGCATAATCAGGACAAGGTGGAGGATTCGACAAACGGAATTCAAATAAGGAGACTTTCACCACCTTTCCCAATACTTCTTACTCTGCACGAGGCGCAGCAATTGAAAGGCTCTCCAAGCATTCAAACTACTTTTAAAGATTGGGGCTTTCATTTCGTGGACCTATCTAACGTGAAGTGTGGTGATTCGGAGACTGAACCACTCGACAACGACGACAACTATCCCGTCTATACGCAAGTATTGGTTCAAGGAATTCCGGAAGTTGTAGGTGACAAGGTATGGTTTCCACCCTTGCGAACAGAGAAGATTGATTTTTTTCTATCAGTTGCTTCTTGGGGAGGAGCTCCGGGATCTGGTCAAAGGGTTTCTCGGCCAACTGGAGATGGAAGACTCCATATCCATTTCGTCCAATTCAACCGAAGTTGATGAAGGCGAGTTTGGCTGGCTGAAGGCTTTACGGCGGTGTCCGCGGGAGTTGTTGGAACTAATCAATTCGAAGGCATGTCGAGGTGGATACCTTGCGTACTTCCTCTCTCCCTTATTGATTTATAAACCCATCCCAAGGAGCTATTATGTTCAATGATGCCCTTAGCATAACGCAATGTACAAGTCTGGTACAGCTCCTGTCGGAAACCGCCTTTCCTTTCCAGTGCGCTCATGGACGGTACGGTAGAACTTGAGCAATCTTTGAACAATTGCTCACCATTGCTTAGGCCGTCCTTGGTACCATTAACCAAAATCGGAGGTTTTACGGGGGGAAGAAAGGGAGGTTCATGTGCGTGGTCGCGGTTGGAAACTTGAACATGATGCTTCTACTAGCATTGATTACCATGAGAATAATAACGTTATAAGCTCCCAAGAATTGTGTCGCGTGATCGAATTCCAGTGACATCATCAGCTTTACTAGCTAACGTATATAAAGGCCCTTCAATCTCATCATTTTCTGCACTTTTTGTCTCGCTCTCTCTTTACAATTGTCTACGTATCTGCACACTACCATGACAAAGACACTTACAAAAGTTATCTACAAACCTGATAACATGTCTACACATGAATACATGGTGATAGTGAACCCAGATGAGGTGGGCTCCCTTTGTTCTCGGTAGATCCGGCTCACCTGACTTCTCTATGTCGTCTAGTACAATAAATGGAAGGAAGGAGGTAATCCCACCCCTAATCCGATTGTTTCTGATTATCTGATTGTTCTTTCTATTCCGCAGACACGTAGGTGATATCGATCGTTCCATCCCCTTCAAGTTGCTAAGACTCAGCCATTTCTCTGCAGCTCTATCCCACTATCTGAAGTGGTTGATTGTGCGTTACATACATGCTTCACCGATAACCTTGCCTGATCTTTTGTAGCTTTCTCCATCTTCCACTCAAGTCAGGGGCATCAGGGCTTCCTTGGTCAACCTTCAAATCAGCAACTCGACACAGACTTTGGAACTGTTAAGGATGAGAATGTTGTGAACATCATTTTGGAAAAGGGAAAGAAACAAGCTAGCGAAAGTCTTACTGCGACGAGCACTACCACGACTAATAAATCTAGAGGAAGTGGTTCTGTAGATGTGGGGAGAGGCAACTTCTCAAAGAACTAGGGACTTAAAGGCTATGTTTTCTTGGGAAGATGAAGTTAAGCCAACAGGCACAATTGTAATTTTACCAGTTACTATCAACAGTGCATTAGTTCTTGAATCCAGATTCCACGCTGTCAACATGACCGTTAACCTGTTGGCCCTATCCCTTACTTGTACGACTTTGACCGAAAGAGCAGCCATACCGACATTCTTCTAAAGTCGACCCGTAGGGAAGCAAGAGGTGTTGATTAACTTGAATGAGAGTAAGTATGTAGTGTCCTGATGCAGTTATTGATTACTGAACTGCCACGATCCAGTACGATTCACTCCTGGAAATAGTCGACGCACACAATTGCTGACGGAGCGTTGCAAATGAATTTTGGGGCTAAGTTAGGCTTGTCCAGCAGTCTCTGCCCATTCCCTGCTGCCCATTTGCACCAGCCGCGAGCAAGCACGGGCGAAAGCGAACACCTCTTCCTCTCCCGTGAATATTGAACTACTTCCGACCACTTGATCCGAGAGTCCCTTGAAACAGAGGTTTATATCATTTGGGCGATGGAAAGGCAAGGGCACCCACGAGATCGTCCATTACAGACCGCATGTGTTCAGAGATTGGCTTCGAACGAGGGCCGGATCGATCATCTGAGAACACCTGGCATATTGGTACCTCCGATGTTACAAAAAGTTTTGTCTACGTATTTTCTTTCAGTGTCCCTCACCATAAACTACTGCAGACGTCGTACCTTGCTCTCATAACAGGCTAAAGAGGGAGAATAAGATTTATCTCAGCGCTATGCAAGCAGAAACGAGATTACAATACCGTCAATGAAAGTTATGAATCTTCTAGCCTGTCAGCAATGTATGTTAACTGACGGCACGAAAAATTCCACGGAAATGAATTGCCTTGTCCTTACTGCCTAATCCCATTTTAGGCACATCCAAAACAAACACAGTCGCGAAAGTCTTCGTTACCTCCAGGTAGTCCGCAGCACTCAATGGTTGTCCACACAGATCATCGAAACAGAATTTCGCTATCTTGTTTGTGCTCTCTGGTATAAGGAGAGAACGGCCCCAGATATTGAGAGCACGGTTACGAATGGGAGGATCAGACGGATCAGAAGAAGCGAAAGAGTCGAACATCTTGTTGATTTCGCGCTTGTTGTCCTCATTCAAAGGCTGGTAATATACATTTGAGAGGGCGCGGGGGATCCGACGATAGTCTATCATAAAGTTGTAGGAGGGATGACATAAAGGAAGTATTTGTATGCGTACCTGTGCCGGAATTAAGGTCGGTGACTTCAAACTGGGACTTAAGAAGTTCAATGGCCGGAATGAAGCTCGTGCGTTGGATACCGTTCTTATAGAGGTCATCCGGATGCCGGCTGCGAGATTACTATTACCGAGTGCCTGCATATGGTGTGAGATATACTGACTTGGACGTCATAATGCAGACAACGCCGAAGTTGAGCATAGCTTCGAGTAATCGACGAAGGATCATCGCGTCGGCAATGTCCGTTACCTGCATACGACATTAGATATCGAGTGAGGGGCATGCACGGATCGCCTACTGTACCTGAAATTCATCAAAACAGAGCACAAAAGCGTCGTTTGCCAGATCTCTTGCAACAGGTAATATTGGATCACCACCACTGAAGCCCATGGCAATCTTTGCCGCATGAACACGTTTATGCACATCAATCATGAATGCATGGAAATGTACACGTCTTTTACGCGTGATTGATGGAGGAAGAGTTTTGTAAAATAAATCCATTAGCATTGTCTTTCCGGTCCCAACATCGCCGTACAAGTAAAGCCCTTTTGACGCACTTTCGGGCGGTGATGCGGGGAGGGGTATATCCTTGGTGAATATTCGAGCGAACTGAACGTGAGCCGAATATTAATATCTAAAAAAGAAGCAAGAGGCCTTGTACATACAAGAGAATTAGACCTCGCTATATCTGGTATCTTTGGAGGGTTATAGTCAACAAGTTTATCATGCAGATCCTGGAGCTTCTGAATTATCCGTGTCTGATGATCATCTCCTCGTAGAACGCCAGACTCCAGGAGGGTCTGATACTCATGTGAGAGCGTTGCTTCTGTAATGGCATTTAAATATAAGTGCTGGGGTGCTTCAAATGGGATTACCTGTATTTGATGGGTCCGGGAGGTGATTAGGTGTGTGGCCAGAGGGATTGAAGATGGGATGGTTGACACTGTGTGGATTAACGTTTGTATTGATGGTTAGTGTCGAATTGAATGCTGTTCCTCGCTTCCTTAGGAGTATGCTGGATTGGGCCCGGGATGGATTAGTTCTAGCACGATATGTTATTGCTGTAGATATGCGACGCTGCGGTGAGATTGTAAGGATAGGAGTCCGTAGAGGCTTCATTCCACCCTAGCCTGTGAATGGCTGCTGCGCCCTGCAACTGAAGGATGGAATGAGCGCTAGCGTTAGTAAAAGGGGTCAGTCACGGTCGAGCCTCGGAAGTCCGACTACAAATCTTACGTAAGTAGTATTGACCATCTTATGTTTGGCACCATCACATCCGCCTCGCGCTCTAAAGGCTCAAAGAGGCTCAAAGCATGTCTACGACATAACAAAACGAAGGCGGCAATCCGGCAATTCGAATGGCAAACCCAATATTATCAAGCAATATTACGCACCTCCTGGGTTCGGTCATGATCTACTCCTTGGCCGACCGTACGTCCGAGGCCTAAGGCACTCCCAGAGGCCAGAAATACATAAGGTCGAATATGGATGTGAAAAAATCCCCAACATCTGCCTTTTTTTTTCTTATGTCGGTCCAATCGCACATGTCGACCGCCGTTGGTCATCCATCGGAGAAGGCGAAAGCGAACGACGTGCTGTTCAGCAAGCGATTCCTAGACAAAGACAACGAGCAATCGCGACGGGCATACTTGCGCTTGCTCATAAGTGGCTGTCTCTGTGTCATCATCGCTTTATTTTCTATCTTATCAATTTACTGGGGTTCAGCATGGAAGGTTCCAGTTCGAACATTGGATGGATGGATAATCGTGAGTCATGATCACTTTGATTATGATTTTTGGCCTAACCCCGGGCTAGGATTTTGATGGGGGAGTGGTAGGGCAGACCGTTGTCAATGGACTTACAAGTTCTTCATCAATTGCATGGAAGATCGTCAGCCCGCGCGAGTTTCCTGGAGGTCTGAGCCAACTCGGTGAAGCTTTGATCCAGCAAAGGACGTGGGTAGCTGTTACGAGTAAGCTTTTGTTTTCGTCACCGTCCTTCTATAATTTAAGCCGAGAACCTGTAGTTAATGAAGGAGCAACAACTAGATTGCAGTCCTCCTACCTTACGCCTAATGCAGCTTACAATGGCTCTGACGCGATAACTGTTTACGCCGATGAGGGACGCAGCGAAAACGCATAGTACGTGTAATTATATCAGAATATGTGTCTCTCCTGACATCCTGCAGTCGAAATTTGTTGCGGCCAGCTGTGGGTTGCCACTTGCATACCCCTGTGCTAGCTAACCCATGTCTGCAATAGTTTGAGGCTTCCCTAACGAAAATATCCCAATCTTTCGCCATTCAATCTGGCAAAGAACTGATATCCTCCACGAATTACACCTCATTACTCTTAATATCACCGCAAACGATCGCCGTACCAATCTGGTACACAATTAACAACCTGGCCCCTTTCAACGTACCTGTGTACGTCTTTTTTTCTTTGCTATTGGAAGTCTGCCGATCTAACAGCCCCAATCAGCGCGAGTGCGGTGACATTAGTTGGCTTGATTTATCAGCTCATCCTCACATTTTTTGTTGTCGTGCGTGTTTATTCACTCCCTTGTTTCCCCCCTCTTTTACTTAAAAGGTCACTAGTCTATCGCATACACCGCCCGTGAATCCTCCGGACTGAACAAAAACCTTACCCTCCGCTCTCTCATCTTGACAAGACTCGCTTCATCATTCGGGGCTTACTTCATCGTCTCGGCAAGTCTCCTTCTGCAACCTCGCTAGTTGTGTAGATTGACTCTTTCCTCTTTATTCAGCTATGCTTCTCCTTATTGAGTCTTGCCTTCCAAGTCAATTTCAGCAAACACTATGGAAAAGCTGGTTTTGTTATATTTTGGATGGTGAACTGGTTTGAAATGTCGGCCACGTACGTATATTTCCATTCTACTCAACCGCAGTTCACAACATACTTATGTGCCACTATGAACAGCGGCCTTGCACTTGAAGCACTGATTACGATTCTCACGCCACGTTTCATTACTTTCTTCATGCTTTTGTTGGTCATATGTAAGCTCGAGTCTATTCACAGCGTCATCTAGCTCGATAACCTTTCGAAATGATAGCGAACCTCGCTGTTTGCTCATACCCGGTCGAAGTGTTGCCATCTATATACCACTATGGACATGCAGCGCCTTTCTACAATGTCTCGCACGCCTCAAGAACCATTCTGTTCGGAACCAAAAATACCCGTATGTTGATAGGTTGTAATGCCTGTTGATTCTCCTCATGAATTTCGTTATTCTAGTTTGGCTCAACTTTGGAGTGCTCCTTGTCTGGATAGTCATCTCCTGCGTGACCCTGCCTCTGATTCAATGGTATGTAAGGCGGAAGGATGTGATTGCGGCAAGAATCAAAGCATTAGAGGATGACAACCCGAACCGGGAGGGCTCGGTTTGAGACGCCTTAGCCAAGTCCTGCCAGGCCCACTTTTCCTGATGAGGCGCAGCATTGTTTGCAAATGCTGGATATGGGATGGCCTTTTGAAGGTGCCAAACGATCACAGGACGGTACTGGCTTCATGGAAGCTTAGTAGTCCGAGACACCGTAGGCTTTAGTTACGCTGAACAATGTACGCGCATTATCAAATCAAGTCGTTTATGTGACAGGTTTTACCAGGCATGCGATCATAGTGTATAGAGCGAAGGGCTGATATCATGATAGCGATGAAGCTTGGCAATGTCAATCTGAGAGAACTGAACTTGTGAAGTTCGAAAGTTATCTTATCTTATCAGAAGTTGTACTACATGCTACTTTCAACTTGCCAGTCATGGACGACGATGAAGCGTACATTCTGCTCCTTCTTTCCGACAGTAACCTGCCTACTGGATCCTTTGTAGCTTCCTCGGGCCTTGAATCTTTTGTGAAACACGGATTTGCGTCTGGCTCGAACTCAGCCATTATTAACTTTATTCGTGACAGCCTCGCTTCATACGCCCATAGCGCCCTTCCGTTTGTCTCCGATTCACATCGCGTCGTGAGTAGACTGAATGCACAAGATGGGGACAAGAATCACGATACAATGGTCATGGACGATCTCTCAGCTCTCGACGATCTGTACGATGCTATGACTCTCAATCATGTCGGAAAACGTGCCTCCAAATCACAGGGAGTCGCTCTTCTCTCCCTATACTCCAAGGGATTCTCGAGGTCTCCCTCTTTGTCCGCGTTCTTAGCCGGGGACTTGGGAGATCGCGAACTACGAATGAACAATTTGTTCGAAGCATTCAAACTCCGGGTGAGGAGAGAGGAAGGACATGGTCATCTTCCAGTATGTTGGGGTGCATTGACGGCTGCCCTTGGACTCACATTGGGTATGCAAAGTAGAACTCGATAGCATCGAACCCGCTCTGAACACGTTTTATAGAGCGATCACAATATCTCCATCTTTTCCTCCATGCACGGAGCTTGCTCTCGGCATCCGTCCGCCTAAATGACGTAGGGCCATACAGTGCGCAGCAGATCTTACTACATGCCGTACGACCATTGGTAGCGAGCGAAGGATTGCGATGCAGGGATCTGCGCACAGGGCTTTTGGAAAGGCCAGAGGATGGTTTCGATGAAACCTTTGATGGCCCTGCAAATACGTGGCCCCTGGGTGAAATCCTCTTAGCCCGACATGACTTGCAGCATTCCCGCATATTCAATAGCTGACCCGCCCCTTGCCAGTCAAAGCTACATCGCTTAGATCGCTTGGCATAGAACAAGAAAGACGTATATATCATCAACGCATTAATCATTATGATGCAGCTGTAAGGGCTAATCGGGAAGACACCTCTGCTTGTGACCGGACGAGGTTCGCGAGGTATGAGATCATCAGTGTATCCTGTACCATGGAATTCAACATGCCGCAGAAGAAACGAGAGGGAAGGACGTACCTGGAGGCTTGCATTAAAACCGCCTTTTTCTAGATCATGCGTGCTCGCTCCGAGTGTATCCATAAGATACCGACCCACAGCAGCATCACCCTTCTTCTCCCCAGCTAAAACCGCACGAACATATTCGAGAACGCGATCGAGCATAGCCATGACGGTTTGTATGGATTGCTCTAGGATCTCGAGATCCGTCACCGGTTGTGTGGAGGTAGAACTCGGGGAAGACAGTGTTTTGATTAGTAGATCAACTGTTTGTAAATGACTTAGAAAGACGTGGGGTTATGAGTAGACATGAAACTCACTGCCACTGCGCTCTGCATCGTGGAAGCGTAGCCCCACAGGAACAGGTACAAAAACACAGTTCTCTGGTTTGGGGAACACGCCTACAGGCGAACTGAAAAACTACATGTTATGTCCTGGTCACTGGCCGAATTCGACATAGATACCTGACATAAGCTTTCACGCCCGCCTGTTCGCCCTCTTGAACGCCAGTATTTACTGCGACGTGCACAGCTTGATGAGGTGCCGTCTCTTGGGAGTAGAAGTTTTGAATGAGTGCGGAGTACGTATTGAGGTTTGATCCTGTTGAGTACCTACCATAGCTCGTAACACAACTTCCAACATGATAACCAAAAGAAAACTCACCATCCCACAATGACCTCCTTCGGATTGACCTTGTGGTGTAATTCATACATCATCCTATGGTACTCCATATCTACCGCAACCTGCTCGCTTGTCTCGCTGTGCAAAACAGCGAACGATGATCGGACCTCTACTTCAGTTTCCGTGCGTATCCCCAGGAGAGTCCCAATGACACGGTCTTGAGCATCTGTGCGCCGAAGATAATGATCGAGGATGGAGAAAAGAGCAACTGGGTGAATTGTTACACTCGATGGTGTACGCCTGTGATGAATCGGGCAACTTAGAGGTAAAATGCTCCAAAAATCAGCATGACTTACATAGAATTTTGTGGGGATGCTGTAGAATTACTCTGCACGTAGATCGCTGAGGATGATGGACCCAAAGACATTTTTGTTTGAAATTGATCTGCCAAAATTGAAAAAAGTCGACCGGGAATTGCCGCACGTGCTCTCCACTCAAACGTTCAACGTTCAACCTTTATTGTCCGAGTCAAGTTTGTCCGTGAATACAAAGTGCTTAGAATGCCCTCTGAAGAAGCAAAGGTCTGATATTTTCCGTCCCTTTGTAGCAAGAGTTTGACTTGTGCTGTCACTTATTTAGGAACGAATTGTAAAAGCAATCGAAATCGGTCGTGTATGTGACACCAACTATAATGAAGGCACAACCTCATTTGTTTTCGCGATACAGACTGTCCTCCACTATGGCTGGATACCTCTAATCATCTATGTTGGGTTCACACGGAGTAACCCCCAACCCTCACTAATCAAGTGCGTTGCCGTAGAACTTTTTGTATCTCGACTTATACTCCCTTACAAGGTTGATCAGTCCGCTGGCATGAAGAGGTCTTCGTACATGTATATATTAATGCCCTAGACACTCCAAAATACATATCGGCCTCAAACCGGTTCCTACATAAACTCGTTCGACCAGTGAGCGTTGTAATTCATGCCGGCATATATGGGCTTTCCTTACAGGCGAGTCAACTTCTCATTAGCTAAAGAGCGATGATTTCATACGTCGTGGTGGTACTTTCACTGTACCCTGATCCGTGTTCATCTTGTAGCCGCCCTTCGAGGAGCTGGTTAGAAACGATGGCAAACGTTGACGTGCAGATTTGACGAGGCCAGATATGAGCTTATCCATTAATCGAATCTTGTTCTTCCTAGGAAATATTACTGACGGCATCACAACAGGTAACTGCTTGCCATATGCAATGAGAGAGAACAGCCAACAACACGAAGTCATAGGTATACTCTTCGTAAATCGGTGGCTGCTGTGATCCGTTTGCAAATAGGACATAGTTTGGTGGAGCCAAGGCAGCGGAGCCAGCATTCTCGACAACAAGTGTGCCAACATCCGGTTGAGACAGTGGGCTCGGTATATGGATCGATACAAATTCGGCACAGCACCGAAGTCGATGACGAAACTCGCATCAAGTCCTAGAAGATGCGCAGACATCAGACCTGGCATGTGTCCCTAGCAGGTGCTTACTAGTTGTTTCACTTTATTCTCTAGAGCAGTGATCAGGGAAGATTTGTCGCCGCGCTTCCGTGCTTCCAAGATTGTGAGGTCCATCTTTTCTGTATCTACTTCCCTTATTTGTCCCATTTTCGCCTTGATATCGGATATCCTGTTATCCAACGTTCTTCGGACCAACTTTCCCTCTGCAACCAAAGCACGCAGTGTTTTTTGTGAGCCCTGTGCCGCATCCTCGCCGTCATTCTCGATTTCCACCTCCACCTCTTCTCCCACCGCACTAGCAGGTTGTAGTGCGTCAACTGGCAGAACATCTCTCTCTGTAAACTGCGCATCTCCGAACTGGTCTTCTCCATCCACATCTACTTCTTCATCCACATCCTGCTCGTCACGATCTCGCGTGTGAAACCCCGTTCCTGTAACAGCATTAAGACGGCCTGACCGAAGAGTTGGATAGGCGGGATACCTCTTACGTTCCCCACATGCCCCGCAGCCCCTTCACTGTACGTCTCGTCCCAAACTTGCTCATCCGCTCTCTGAAGTTCTTGTAGCGTCCGCTGTTCGTCCAATCTCCGACCTTCATCTGCTAAACACGCATCTACGTGTGCATCTAATATATCCTGGTCGCCCCTGACCATCACCAAACATATGGGACACACCATCTCTTCACCTCTGAGCAAGCGAATGACCCGTCCAGGAAGTCCTTCTTCGTCTTCCCTAGCCATGTCACGCAATTTAGCATGCCGATGTCTACGACGCCGTTTGATAGATTGAATAGTCTTTGTTGCGTTCTCCAGAGTATCAGTAGGGTTGTGACTTCGTGGTGTTAGGGCAATCAAGGATTTGCGAGCTCTCAGAGCTGAGCGGCGGCTTCGCGAGCTTGGTCCTGGGCTGAAGATGGTATATATTCATATGCGCTGTAACGGGAGTCGAGAAAGGTGAAACACACCAGTCGTCTGGGTCGTTAAGCAATACATCTGTAGACCCCACCTGTTTAATTATCTCTTCCAGTCGTTCAGATTCAAGCTCAGCATGGGTCCCCAACAACCTCAGAGGAATCGGTTCCTCGCATACAGGACATTTTCTTGTTTCCGCTCGCTTGGCTATTACTGGAGGTCAGAGCCCGTGAGTTTCGGAGAAGCTGTTAGTAGCCTACGAACGTTTCTTTGTTTTTGGCGCATCAAGCGGCAAGGGTGACAAACGCGTGCGCGATTCCTCAACTGCGCGTTTCTTTCCTCTTATGACAATTAAGTTTTGTGAATCAAAATTCGAAAGATTTGTATGAAAACGCACTTCGGTGAACTCGAGATAGCCATTGAACGACAAAAGAGCAGCACAACCTTGTTATGACATGAGGATAATTTATTGGGAGTTCTTGCAAGGGCGTACAGGATATTCTTAGGATGGATCCCTTAGGATGATTTTGGATGACCTTCCAAGTTACATCTTCTTAGATTTCACGTGACCAATCGCGTCGCGTAATAATGATAGAACGGCACTATGTAACAGACTTTCAACGAAGAGAATTCGGGCTAAGTGGTCTTCTGTGTTGAACGAATTATGTGCACTACCGGATGACTAACAGGACGGAATGCCAGGCTGCATCGACCAAAAAAGACTTCAAGGGCAGATCATGATGGGTAAGGTCGTAATGAATTGTTGAGGTCATATTTACAAAGTGTAATCTCCTGAGCGTGAGCACTGCATTGCAGTCTATATGTCAGTTCATTGGTGGCACAGACCGTTACTGATCTTCTAACACAATCTCCACGCCCTCTGCGAGAGCTGCTTCGATGGCAAGGCGTTCTTGCTCATGAGCGAAGCCAATCACTGACTCCAAAATGTCGCGCTGGCCTAGTTATATATGAGCATAAAACCATTGATTTAGTAGCTGATTCACCCTCAACATAATCATGTAGCATTAGTGAGACTTCTGGGCGCAAATCCGCGTACTGCAGCCTATCAGTAGTGGGGAGGCGATCGAGAAGAGTTTTAACCATTTCTATCAATGCACTTGCTGCATTGAGATGATCCTCGTAGTTCGGCATAGAGTCAGCGTGCTCTTGGGTGGAACAAACAATCTCGTGCCATAAGCCTTCTACTCCTTTTCCAGACCGACCGATCTCCCATTTCTTTCCATCTATACCACCTATTTTAAGAACAATTGTATCCTCAGGGTTTTGAGGCAATGAGAAACCATATCCCAAGATCAACTCTGAATTGGGTTTCGCTCCATAATTGTTTAGTAATTCCTGACCCCTGTCCGAGGGTGTATGGAGTACAAGGGATATATTTGGGGTTTTTGACGTCGTCTCGGTCTCATTTGTGTCTGGGTACAAGACAACCCATGACACAGGCTGGCCACGGCCGTGATTCAAGGAATCGATGCCAGGCAGAAGAATGGGTTTGGTTGAAGGGGAGGAACGTAACGAAGGAGTTCGCGATAGGAGGCTCGAAGGAAATGCGCGCGAGGAAAGATAGGTGGCCGCTGTTAGATAATATTCCCTATCATTGTCATGAGAATGACTCTGGCAGTTCAATACTCTAGTCGTGGAACTAACCAAGAAAATTTGCTACCCCACTCAGAGTTTGCGTTTGAAATTACCGCGTGACATTGGCGCCATTCTGTTCGCCATTCATGTTCGCGATCCAGTGTCGCGCCATATAAGTTGGTACCCTTGAACATTTCCAACTCCGGCGAGGTAAAGTGCAGAGATGTACGCAGGGCGTGAGGTTTGGGCAAGGTTCTCAAATAAGTGTGATGGCCCAGATGACTTGCTAAGCTAAGTGCAAGGCTCATTGTGCAATAAGAAATGAAGACACCTTGAATCTCCAATTACCCAGTGAAAGCATAAGTACGATGCAATCCATTGTCGTTCAGTCCAACTCTTCGCAGCGATGAGATCACTCAAATCCAAGAAGTTGACAAGGGATTTTTGAGCGGAATCCTCGGTGACGGCAAGAGAAAAGGGACATGTTACTATCGTCGTGTTACTTGGCAAGTTGGCATCCGCAATGACGGATAGTCCTGCTGGCACTTCGGCGCCAATCATAAAGATCAGCAACCTATACAACATGATTTTGAAGCATGTAATTGCCTTCGACAAAGCGGGCGTGAGGGTGGAATGAACCGCCGTTGCCTATAATCCATGTTTTAAGTAGAGTTGTGTCCGAAACCGACATAACAAATGAATCGATCCTAAGGCCTAAGTCGTCGGGGCCAATCGATATATCATCAGTGAATCGGGGTTTCTTTAGTTTTGTCGTCCGCTATTTGTCATCACTATCTAGGACAGGTAGATTCTGTATCTGGCTTAGTCTCCGTTGCTGACCTAATATAACAGATGATAGTCGATCTGTTTGATATAAGTAGTCTCGTTCCCATCCGTTGTGGTGCGGCCCGGTTCCCGGGCGGAGTTCTGTCGGAGAGTCAAA
>QLOK01007740.1:0-14350 GCA_003313805.1 Tricholoma flavovirens
TTAGACATCATTTCTCCATAGGTCTTGGACGCCTGAAGGTAAGCCTTATATTTTTCGTAGGCTTGATGTAGGCCACCATCACTTCTATCAGACAGGTCAGGAGAAACCCCAAGTTGTATCACAACTTCCTTCTTGAAGGAATTCAAACCAGGGTCCCCAGGTGTTTCAGACCGAGTAGCCATGGTTGAGTGAACAGAAGTTGAACGAGAAGCAACTCGAGAACCATGAGAGTCAGCTCGAGAAGAATGATTTGCAAAACCCGTAGGAGGCATTGACTGAGATGATTCATGGATCTCATCATTAGTCTACACAGATCATCAATTAATTGAAAACTGAATTAAAAGTTCATGGCAATATACTTACGACAAGAATCCGCAGGACATCTTCACCATTGTGGCATGTCCACACCGCATCCTCATCATCCTCTATGGCAGTCTCATAGTGGCCCTTGATATTCCAGACTGAGTTTTCATGCAGGAAAATGCGATGGTTTTCACCTAAAAAAATAACATGTAAAAATCCAACATATCCAAATATGAACTGGAAACCATACTGCAAACTGGTGAATATTTACGAGAAAGGACTCTTAATACCTTTGTGAGGTTTGGTGTGACTGCATGTTTGAGCTCCATGTGAGGCTTCGCAATAGTCGGATCAGCATATGCAGTGTACACCTGTACCCGACCAATGCAATGTTCAAGCCCATAGTCAAGAGAAATAGTGTCAGCATTATTAAACACATTCCCCTGAGCTCGCCCACATAGAATCCCACCAGTAACACGGGAGGCTCCTTGCAAATCAATCATAGAACTTCTATTGAGGCAAGGAGGGCTTTGCATATGAATATCTAAACACCAGGCATCCAACATAATCTACACATTAAATACACAGTAACTTACCTCGCTCTACAGGGGCAGAATCTAGTAAAAAAATTAATCGGTCAGTGAGTGAGATGAGAAAAATAATGAAATTGTGAACTAGCGGTGTCAGCTGCATTGGGGATGGCACTGGCATTGGGGCCATTCATCCTGTTGCTGCCGCAGGTGCTGGCGTTGTGGCTGACCCCGCTAGCGTTGGTGTTGGTGCTGTGCACGCTGGTGTTGGCGTTGATGTTGCGGCTGTCCCCCCTGGCATTGGCATTGCAGCTGTCCCCCCTGGCATTGGTGCTGTCCCCCCTGGCGTTGGCGTTGGCGCTGTCCCTGCTGGCATCGGTGTTGGTGCTGTCCCCGCTGGTGTTGGTGTTGGCACCGTGCCTGCTGGTGTTGGCACTGGTGTTGGTGCTGTTCCTGTGGGTGCTGGTGCTGGTGTTGGCATTGGCATTGGCTCTGGTGCCCTTGGCGTTGGCTTTTGGCTTTGTGTGGTGTTCATCTTCGTCGTTGTCTGCCCCTTCGTTGTCATCGTTGTCGTCTTCATTGTTGTTCTCCTAGTTGGCATCTTCTTTGTTGTCGATCTCTTCATTGACGTCCTCTTCGTCGTTGTCGTCTGCTTTGTTGTCATCCTCTTCTTCTTCATTGTCCTCTTCTTCGTCATCTCCTTCGTCCTCTTCTTCCTCATCCTCGTCTTCCTCGTCGTCAGCTTCCTCTTCCTCGGATTGGTGCTGGCAGGCACTTGCTGAGTTCTGGGGTGGGGGTGGTAAAATACTCGCAACAGCACGAGAGCACCTCGGTGGAGTGACACCGATGCCGCTCTCATCCATCAAGCATTCTGTCCTGTAAATAGAGTAATTAGTTTGAATAAGAAGAAAATAATTTTAATATGACGTACCTTGGCAGCTGAGCAGGAGGCCTAGCCGCTGCTGAATGTGCGTCCTCATGTGCACGGACGGCCGAAGTTTTCCTATTGTTCATTAGCATCGAATTACACTCGAGGGACTCACTTACCTGGTCTTCTTGTTTCTTAACTTCTTGGCTTTCTTGCCCCCCTTGCTTGATTCATCCTCCCCTAGGTCCATTTTGCTCTTTTTTCATTGCATGCCCTCATCATCAACCACTGACGTGGCTCGCTTGGGTTGGCCTCGGGTCACAGATCCCATCGATGTGGGGGGCAATCCATGGGCTTGGGACTTGGGAGTGGTATTTGACCGGGTTTGACGCATTTTGAAGTTGGTGATGGTTGTTGATGGTTGTCGATGGGTCCTAGGATGTGTGTTGAAGGTTGGAGGCGGTGGTGGAAAGGGTGGGAAAGTGTTGACAAAATAGGCCACATGGTGAGCAAACGGCTGTGTCGTCCCAGTTTGGTAGGTTAGTGGTATGTGGTCTATGTAATGTGTATGTAAAATAAGCCGTTGTGGTGCAGTGGTTAATTGTGCCTAACATTTATTGTAAATGCCCCAAGTCGAGTGTTCAAGTCTCAGCCATGCACCTCTTTTTAAGTATTACATAATAAGGAGGTTGCCAACTCGGACAGTCCTAGGACTGTACGAGTGCTGGTCCACTTGGACTCCGCTCGGATGCTCGAACAGTCCTAGGACAGTCCGAGGACTCAGCTCAGACTGGACATCCAGTTTGGCAGGACTCTCAGCCAAAAAAGTCCGAGCAAAGTCCGAGCAAAGTCCTAGGACTGTCCAAGTGTCCGAGCGGAGTCCGCTCGGATTGGGGGGGGGGAGTGTAAAGACCTCGCAAGAGCCAGGGGGTCCTCTGCCAACACTAAGTGATCTAGTTAGTTTTCAAAGAGATATAACCCCAGCTACATGGATTGCTTAGTGTTGGCAGAGGACCCCCCAGCTCTCGGGGGTATCTACCTTGTAAAATATTCTCAGTATTTTAGATATTTTATTTGAGGCTCTATTGGAATCTTTTTTTAAATTGACCAGCTTAGCTGTTAGCAACACTACCAGTGTGACACAACTTGCTGGCACCACTTCACATTCAGTTGCTAAGATGGATGCTGCACAGCATGCACAAATCTTTTCATGCAGCATTTCACTCAAGGTCTCCTTATGGAACTATAGGGTTGTTCACAGTAGCCATTTTTGGGCCATTTTTGGCTCATTTTCATGTGTTTGGCAGAAGAATGATCTGAATGATCTGGAAAATGAAATGAAAAATGATGTAAAAAATGGCTACCATGAACACCCTGGGAAAGCAAAATAACAAAAATGATGCAAAAATGCATTTTACATGGTCCTCAGCAGTGCTGGCAAGTGCTCGGCATATTCAAACTCCCTCTCAAATGACTTAGTGAAATTTCAAACTTGTTATAATGTGTAATAAATATATATATGCCTTTATCCTAGATATATACTCCTTTGTATACTCCTTTGCACTATCACAAAAATAACTATGAAAGGAAGAAAAAATGAAGTACAAAATAGCCACATGCGGAAGGCAGGCACCCTGTTGTGGTAGCCCCCTCCTTAACTGGCTCCCCCTGTTGTGTCATGCCATGAGTCATCCCTCCATCACATCGCCCCCTCAGCACCCTGTATCCACCCTGCAAGCAGTTGCTTGCAGCAGTGGTGGGGGGTACTGTCATCATCATTGTTGGCCCTCATTGTTGATCCCCCTCTTCATTGTTGGAGATAGGGGGTGGTGATGTGACCATTAGCACCCAATCCCCCCCTGCTAGCAAATGCTCACAGTGGTGGGTATCAGGTGCTGGGCACTCACCCCCCCATTCTCATTCCTCCCCCTCCCCCTGTCATCACCCATACACACCAGCCTTCCTCCCCATGAGCAGTTGCTCATAGTGGAGGAGTCTGGTGCCATGGGCATCATTGTCTCCCCTGGTTCCTGCCATCATCCTGTGTTGGTGGTGCTGGTGCTGGTTCTGGTGCTGATGGTGTTGGTGTCATTGTCATCTCCTCCCCTCCCTCCCCTCTACCTTCTTGCTCATTGTCATTGAGGAGATGATGGCAGGCTACCTTGCGAACAAGGGCTCACAGTAGTGGGAGCCAGGTGCTGGTGTGCTGTCTCCTCATCTCCAGCCTGCTGTGTCCCTTGTCACAGGTGCAGTTGTCATCATTCCACCTGTGATCCACCCCATGAGCAGTTGCTCATGAGGCTGGGGGTGGGTGGTGCATCATCTGTCACTGTTTTGGGCTGGGGTAGCCATCACCATCATCATCAATAGTTAACATCTACAAACTTTGTTAGTAACAAAAAAATGAAATTGGCAAGAAAAAAACTTACCTATGGCCCAAGAGATGTCTGCACCTTCTGCTCTTGTCCTGTCCTAATTGTCCCCCTCGTTGTGTGCCACTGCCATTTTTGTCATGTTGTGTCGTTGTCCATCCCCGCCCTTGTCCCTATCATCATCCTGTGGTGGTTCCTTGTCATCCTGTGGTGGTTCCATGTCATTGTGTTGCAGCTCTCCTTGTTGTCGTGTGGTGGTGGTTGTCCTCCTTGTCATCCTCCTTGTTGTCCTTCTTTGTCCCCTGGTCATTGTTGTTGTCATCTGTCCCCTCATTATTAGTGTTGTCCCATACCATTGCTTTTGTCATCATGGCTCCACTTGTTTTTTGTCATTGCATCCTCCCTGGCATAGCTGTGGCAGTTGCTCATTTCCACCCCACGAGCAGCTGCTCATGGTGGTGGGGTGCTGGTGGCCATCATCATTGTCTTTGCCTCACCATCCCTCATCCCTGCCCTGTTGCCCCTGTCATCAGACATTGCCTTGTTTTGTCATTGTCCTGATCCATCATCCACCCCATGAGCAGGTGCTCATAGCAATGGCATCATTGTGGAATAACCTATGCTGTGACATGTTCAGACTTGGAGTTGATCTGAACTTGAAGTCCATGTAGACACTGAAATTGTCCTTTGAGTGCTCCCATTGTATGTTCGGATCAGACTCAGAGACGAGAGACATAGCAATCAAAGATTGCATTCCATGGAATTGATGAGGCAGGCTCCTTGTGTACAGGAATGGATCAAATTGTACATGGATATGCAGAATCCATCCAAGCAAACTCATTACCTTCAAATAGCCAGTCAGGATACTGTTATGCAGCAGTATGTTCAAATGCTTGAGTGTCATGACACAAGCCAGTATGGCCATGTGAGAAATCCATGATCCACAAATTTGATGGTGCATTTCCAATCTGTTCAGAAGTCTCAGAAAGGAATAAAAAGAGTGGGAGCAATGGTACCTGGATGTTAAGGCCATAGTTAGCTTTATGTGTGAAGTATGCATCACCATTTAATCCAGGTTGCCGATATAGCACCACGATAGCTCCATCATACATCAACCAACCATCCCTCCATGGCCCTCTAAACCCAAGGTGACTATCAACCCACTGCTTTTCATGTTCCTTTTTCTCATCAGTCAACTTCCATATGAAGATGTCATGTAGTGATTCAATTGCAATGAAGCAGTGGCAAGTGTAATTTTGGACAGTTCCTTCACAACAGCCTGTCACCCGTGCTACCTCCTCCATTGATGCACCATTGCCATAATGTCCCAACCGATACAGGGTGACAGCCAGTTTCACCTCGACTGGGGCCTGAGGGACATTCAATGAGTTTGTGAATACTGGGTGATCCTTGATAAGAGATAAAATTGTGCAGAAGACAAGGGGAGAGACACAGAGCATTTGGGAGAAATGAGCATAATCAGCAGACTTCTGTGCATACTCCCATGTGAGATGAAGTTGTCCACACTTGGGCATGGAATAGACTCAGCCATTGAGATAGCATGTTGCATAAAGAGCAAGGAGGAGGGTCACATCCACATTGAGCTGATGGCATGCTTCTTCAAAGCTGTCATATGGAGTGAAGACCTGGTTCGCAAGCATAACAGCAGGAATGAATGGAGGATCTCCTTGCGGGTATTCATCGTTTCCATCATTGACGTTTGAACGCAGTGCGACATGTGACTCATCGGGGTTCAATTCTCGCTTACATGGTGGGCCCAACCATGACCCCATCCCCAGCCTGCGAAAGTCGTGGCTCTACTTTGAGGATAACTAGTGTGAGGGAGGGAGCCGTCATTGATGGTGGTGGTCACTGCAGAAGGATCAGGTGTCAGAGCAGAGTTTGAAAGAACAACAAAAATGGAATGCGAAAATGGATGTAAAATGATCATTTTTACAAAAGCGAGGGTAGGGTTCAATTTTATAAAAATGATCATTTTTCGGTTCATTCTCATCTCAATTCTGAAGTCCATTTTTGTAAAATGAGATTAAAAATGACATCAAAAATGAGCTGAAAATGGCCTGAAAATGGCTACTGTGAACAACCCTATTGCTCCAATCTTTGTTTTTAAGCTGTCTGGAATGATCTGTGGCCATTGGTTACATGTTCAATTGAGATGAACCTTCATCACAACATCTTTTGCTCCCTGGCATACTTCTCTATTAACGGATCTGACAGGGACCTGCTTACCCTTTTGTAACGTACGAGCATGACAACGAAGCACTTTCATAGCTTGGAAACACTGGCAGCAGAATCAAATTCAATCCCTTGTTCACATAGCAAAGGCAACAGTCTTTTTCAAGATATCTTATGACGCAGCGGTGAGAATGTAAGATTGAATTTTGCCCTCAGCTCGTGCGACGTTGCTCACCTCCAAACATGCATCCATAGCTGGAACATTTTTCGAACATTCACCTCGAGTAAAATGATTAGCTAATAATGTCCATAATCCATCCTTTGATCCACAACCACCCAGTCCATGGGCGCCAGCATGAGCTAACAATTTTGTGGATCGTTTGAGGTGCTTAAAGAAATCTATGGGCACTTGCGTGCTATGTGCCATAAGACGGGTGTGTCTTCTTGAAAGTTGTGCTTTCAAATATCACCGCTCGTCCATGCCTCTATAATGAAGGTCAAGGCCTGCACACACAGTCCGAATCACATCGAGCGGAAAATTGGTTTCGAGATCGCATTCAGCAACGCAGATGACAGGACTTGGGCTTGGCCACCTGACCGATAATGACCCGTGCTCACCCTCAGCCTTAGCACACAGCCTGTTCAAAATGTGACGGCACAACACTTGTTGACAGGAATCCATTGACAGGTTATATACATAATGAATGCTGTGTTCATCAAGCATGGCCTGTAGGTCATCCACACCAATGCCGTACAACACAAAGGAAGCCAATGACAGATCACAAATCGTTTTCAACAAGTGCACAATCGCGTCATCATCCATAGCCAAACTCCGTGGTTGGATGTGATCACCACTCTCCGAGCCTGAAATGAAATTAAATCTTGATTCAAACACCAAAATCAAACGACACTTGCCTTCCAAACCGACACCCATCTCAAGATTAGCCACCACAGGATCCGGAAGGTCAGTATGATGACAATGTTTTTTATATGCATTGAACCAATCCAGCCAAAATTGAACGTTGGCCCCTTCCGAGCATGAGAACATATGGAGGCAAGAAAAGGAGCAACCGTCAAAAAATGTTGTCACCATCGTAGACACAGAGTCAAGCTGAACATCAGTTACGTCCACGAACGGGTGGTAAAGCAAGGAATGTGTGAGATTGGATTCAAAGATGGCAGGAAAACTTCGGCCTTGAATTTCGCAAGTCATAGGTGGAAGGGTTACATCATGTTCACTGAGTAAAAGTAACAGTAGCCGGTGTCAACATCTCACCCATTTCTGACAATGAAAAGCTATTTTGATATGAGAAAGGCATGCCCTTGTATGGGAAAAGAAAATCTATTTTTACGACTACAACGTGTGTTCGTTTCAGTGTTGGAGTGGCCTACAGGACCCACTACTAAAGTAGCGGGAATAATCACATCGCTAGTGCAGCGCCCATCTTGAGACTACTGCGCTTTGCATAAATGACTGAACACCACGATATGTTGTCGCTATTTGTCCAACCAAACAATGTGACCTGATAAGGATTATTATCATCATCCTGCTTGACACTATCCCCAGTATCCTACATGTTCTATGGTTGTATTTCTACTGTTAGTTAGTTTGGTAACATATGTAATTACATGAAGACTCACGGTGTGTCAGTTTCATTGGCACATCACAGGTGCGTCGTGTGTTGTCATGTCAGCTCGTGTGTTGACCCGCAGCAGCCATGGGCACCATGTTGTGGGGTAGGCAAGTTTATTGTTCAACCTACTGATGACATACTACTGCCAATCTATGATTCATTTGCATACATTTATGGGCAGTGTGATAAATGTTACCACTCATATAGATGACATTACATATCATGTGTGACATTGAGCCTACAGTTGTGGACAAACAAACATGACAATTTTGATATCTCATGATCGGGATTTTTTGGTGAGAAATAGGGTTGCGTAAAATATTCAAACCCGGTAAATTACTGGTAATTTACCGGGACTGAAACTAGGGAAGGTAATTTACTTGTAATTTACCTGTAAAATATTTCATGTGACGATTTCACGTGATGATTTCGCGAAAATTTTACAGCTCCATCGAGAAGTCGTCATCTGGCACCGCTGAAGGCTTCTCGAGGGTTTCTGTCATGCTAGGAGCAGCAGTACAACCAGAATGGTAGCTTTACACCAGAGACTGAGTTGTTGACTGGATAGATAAAGGACAGGAATCCATCTCGCTCTGCTTCAAGAAACTTGGTTTTAAGTATACTGAGGTCATTGGTATCAGGGATGCACAATGATAGCAGAACATGTGCAGCTGTAGCATCCTGCACAATGCTTGAATTTTTCGAGAAAAGATCTGTGACTCCGAGTAGTAACTGGGGTGGATTTGTGATGGGTGGGCATGGAAATGAGATGATATCAAGAGCATTTAGGCTGTCTGTAGAAAGAATATTTTCCTTTACATATGCAGGAATATTTTCCATGTCTGGAAGGGTGACGTTCGCCATATGTTTTCTTTTCTTTTTTGATTGTCTGAGATATATTACACCCACGTGACTTGGTAAATTACTGACCCTCAGGGTGGGGTAGTAAATTACTAGTAAATTACTGGTAAAAAATAGGTAAATAATGTAACAGTAAAAAAATATAGATTTTTTATGCAACCCTAGTGAGAAACTGACTTCAGATTTGGATTCAGCTGGTCGAAATACATCTAAAAACATATCTCCGAAGTTTTTCCCACAAGGTTTCAGGGTGGCCAAAAAAACAAAACATTTTGTATGCTAGTTAGGGTTCAAAACAGCATCAATGGACATCATCACCCTGTTAGATACCTGACGGTGTTGTCGTTGCTTCCTAACGGCCCATGCGGTGGCATTACCAGTAAGCCCCTTTCAGTATGCACTCATGAACCTCCAGGAATGATTGATAAATTGCCGGATCACATTGGGAGGACATGCATTGAGATATTGCAATGCGATCTCTTTTGCTTCTGCAAAATTCTGCTTTGGCAGCTCATGGTAATGATATTTGACCCATTCCCAGTACTTGAATAAGATATGAGAATAAGAACAATCAAAATATAAAACTGTAACATACCATCTCAATTGGATTCAGCTCACAATGAAACTTGGGTAAGAAAATGCATTCATGACCTGCCTTCTTAATATGAGTCTCGAGCAGAGACTCTTGAATTATGAAATCCTTCTGTTTGCTGAGAAGGCAGACCATACAGCAATCAGTATTTTCAAATGGACATACCAGAGCGCACTTGGCATGCATTTTGCAGACATCAAATCCATGCTCAGTGAGGACCCATTCCAAACCTTTCAGGCTACCATCTGGAAGTGTCATCTTTTGAAATGTTCCTCGGTGCTCAGCAACTGGGTTTGATTGAGGAATGATTGTGTCATGTTGTACACACTGCTTCCCCCCATCTGAGTTGTTCATTTCAGAGGCTTTGAGTGCATCAGGACCCAAGGATGCATGAGCAGATGACTGATCAAAAATAAAGAGAGCAATGCAGTTTGGGTGGGCTTTCTCAAAGACCTCGATTGCATGCTTAACTTGAGCAAGTAGCTGCTCTGTATCCCACCATGCATCACCCTTAGAACCAGGATAGATAATTTTTGAGCCTTATCCACAATGTGTCCTTGAGCATCATGAAGTACCAGATGACTGTTAGGAAACATGTACAGTTACCTATCATTATTTTTCTTATTTTTCCGCAATAGTATTACACCAAAAAACATTAAAATTATCAATGAACGCGACCGTGAGACGGATAATTCTCACGTGTCCTATATTTAGAATATGTACGCAACTGTACGCTCGCATCGTAAAAGCAGTATTCAAATATTGTACAACAGTTGTAACTTAGTATATAAACCAATAAATACTAAGAGACACATCAGTTGTGTTCTCTTAGGATTCCCACCATCACCTTCTGTGCGGAAACACCTTTGTCAACCAACCGTTCTATAAATATCACATCACATCAAACTTTGATCCCTCATTCTATACTCGTTGTGTCTTCTTGTAGAGCCTGCATGAAGATCCTAGTGTGGATTTGGTGTTGCCCTGACAGAAGAACACAACTCATATTCTGTGTGCCCTCACTTTTGTTTCACTCAGCCACATCCAATTACCAATCCCCCAATCCTCTTGTCACGAGACGAGAGTAACTTGTGTTTACATAATCTACTTTCACTTCATAATCCATGCATCAGCACCACCTTATATTGTGGTCATCAGTGCTCAAAAGGCAGTACTCATCTGTAGGACAGCTGCAACCAGACAACCGTTCGGCTCTGGTTTAGTGTACTATTTTTAATACTAGTTATGGCCTTTTGCACTAGTGTGGTAATTGCCAAATTGGATTGCCAAAAAAAAGGTCCTGAGTCAGCCAAAGAACCTTATTAGGTTTTATTTTTAGCAACAGCATCATGACTGATCACATAATTTCTGATCATGCTAATCACGATCTTACTCTGGAAGAGAAAGTTGACGTGCTCACTATGCAACTTTCTCAACTAGTAAATTATGTCACACTCCAAAACCCTGTCCAGCCAGCACCTACTGTGGAGGAAGAGGTAGATGAATTTTTATCTCATCATGAAGAAGAGTTGTCGCAAAATACTGGAGATGGCAAAATTTGCTTACCTAAATTCACACCACCACAATTATTTGATGGAACAATGAAGGATACTAAGTCCTTTATTAGTTCTATTACAAGTTTGGTAATGCGCCTTTGGCACACTTTGTTCACTGTTGAGTTGTTATATATATGTGTATGCAGTTCTATATATATATTTCATAATTTTACATGCCTATATACATTAAGTCATTATATATATATGTGTATGCAGTCCTATATACATTTTTTATAATTCTACATGCCTATATACATTAAGTCATTATATACATCAATCAGGACTTCATTATATACAATATTTTTGGTTTGAGCCACCTCACTTGTGCTTGGCCAAAAAGCTTTGATGTTGTGCACAGACCGAACTCGTGATACTGCCACATAGAATTGGCCATGTATAAATTGGCCATGTGTAAACACTGGACTCCTGCAATCCAATCCCACATGCAATACTGACTGCCCTTGAGATTTGTTGATGGACATGGAAAAGCAGAGACAAAGTGGAAACTGCAGTCAATACAGATTAAATGGCAGTTGTCCTTCAATGGGCTGCAGTCACATCTGTGGAATAAACACCTTCTCTCCAGCATGCTCTCCAGTGATCAACCTAATCTCCAACACTCTGTTTCTGATCCTTGTCAATATCCCTTGAGTTCCATTGCATAGACCCCCTGCCATGTTGAGGTTCCAGAGGACCATGACAGGGCATCCAACCTTCAGAGCCAGATGTGCCAAAGGTAGACCTGAGCAGTTGATTGAATTAAGGTATTCAGCAGGGTATAGAACCTCGCCATCTGCATCATTTGCAATAGAGTCTGCACTGTGAAACACTTTCTCCTCTCCAGGAAATTTCTGAAAAATGTGATGGTTCAAATCATCCACATCATCATGTTTGTAGGCCAGAATGACACATTCTGAGAAGTATTGATCTGAATGCTGAGCAACATCATAGATCCCTGGATAGATGGAATCAATGAGAGAGGCGACTGTGTTTTGAGGACATTTGAAGTGATCAGGCAGGTTTATGTTGCCATTCTCATCTGTGTGTCCACCTTTTCCAACCTCCAGCTGCCATTTTGCAAACTCACACTCTTCAACATCATCTGTGTTCAATCACATGTTGATTTTGAGATGAAGAATTTTGATGTGCTGCCAGAGAATAGAGCGCTGGAGGCATGCACCCACTACTTGAGGTCATGAACCCTTCTCAATGACAAGCAGGATTTGGTGAAAGTCACCACCAAACACAACAGGGACACCACTAAATGGACAATTGGGATCAAGAATGTCTTTCAAAGTGCAGTTGACAGCTTCATGGATATGGCGATGCTGCATGAGAGCCTCATCCCAAATAATGAGATCTGTGTTCTGGAACAGCTCTGCCCTGTTTGAATTCCTGGCAATTGGGCAAGTGGATGACTCATTGATGATGAGAGGGATCTTGAATGTGGAATGGGAAATCCGACCACCTGGAAGCAAAAGTGCCGCTATTCCAGATGATGCAATGCAAAGCACAATATTTCCCTGAGAACGAAGCTGATGGCAGAGAGTGGTGTACACATAGGTTTTGCCAGTGCCCCCCAGACCATGAAGAAAGAAGGTCTGGCCTGTCTTGTTGTTGACAGCATGCATGATCTCATCAAAGACTGCTCTCTGGTCTGGATTGAAAGAGTCCTGATTGTGTGCAGCCAACTCTGCCTGCTCGACAACATCATACCTGCACTGCTCCTGGATCAAACGGTTTCCCAGCTCAGCCTCCCAATTTTGAGTGACCTGAGGCATATACAGCCAATTCTGGCTAAGAGATTTGCCAGTGACCAACAGGAGCTTGTTGATCAGATAGAGGCCATAGTCCTGGAGATCTTCATCTGTAGGGTTGATGCAGATGTTATTGTGCTGAAGCTGATAGTGCAAGTCATCACAAATATGTGGCCAGTAGGTGTTCCAGAGGTTCACAGGATCTGATGGAGCATAGTTGCGAAGAATGGTGACAAAGAGCTCCCTGAGCTGCCAACCTGTTGCCATGGACTTTGCCTCCTCCAAACACTGAAGCTACTCCTGATCATTCTCCAAGAGGCCACGTGCAAGGCATGCCTCTCTGAATGAGGGAGAGACAGTATTCTGAAAGGTGCGAAGGTTCTCATATGTAAGTTGGACCCTTGACAGCTGTGAGCAGAAGCCTGATGTAAAAGTGTTCCCCTGCAGTTGGCTGAGCATAGTATATCCTCCTGATAGTGAAACCTCTCTGTCTGGGCATCCACTTGTGTGCCATATAAAACATCATTTGCCACCTCTGGATAGTCCTGGTTTGCCTTGAAAAAGGCGGTGAGAGTGCTGTCTCATGCTGCAGCCTACTGGACAATTTCCTGAATTGTCTGTTGACCCTGCTCATTCCAAGTGACATACTGCTGGCCAGGAAGGTGCACCTGAAGACGAACGACATTTGGAAAGGCACAGTGCATGATGAAATGGAAGAGGTGCCAAAAGCTCTCACAGGAAGAAATGTAGCAAGCATCAAGATACTGTTTGACCTCATCATTGCAGGTCCTGAACTGCATTGTGATGTGATCATGGCCTTTGTACACATACTTGTAAATGTACTTGACAGCTTTGATTGAGGAGATGGACTCAACATTGATGTGGCAATGGTACTTCCAAATGAGATAGGGGTTACAAGTGACAACCCAGCGGTTGTTGACCTGCTTTCCCCAAACCTGATATGTGTATCCAGTGGCCCTCCTCCTTGTAGAAGCATAGGAATGCTCTGAAATGGTTGTCTGATCCCTAAAAGAAATGAGTAAGATGTGTGTGGATGTGAAAAAAGACAGGGTCCCCAAGGATGCACACACACACCCACTGGAAAAGAGCCCAGAAGAGAGTGTGAAAATTGAGTGAAAAATGAGTGAGTTGAGCTGTCAGCCTCGAAAAATTGTGCTGACCAATAACTTGAAAAATTAGTCATCACTCTCCCACACCCCCCACATGACCGTCCTCCTTTACTTATGGACAAGGTTAAGAATCGTGCCTCCGGCACATGTGTTTTATTGTTTATCTCAATAATTAGTATCTAATAGTACTTCATTATATACAATATTTTTGTGGCAAGCTAATTCACTTGTACTTGCCCAAATGGCCTTGATGTTGTGCACAGACTTGACTTGTGATACTGCAACATAGAACTGCCCATGTGTAAACACAGTGCTCCGTAAATCCAATCCCACATGCTCCACTGACTGTCCTTGTGATTTATTGATGGTCATGGAAAATGACAACCGAACTGGAAACTGCAGTCATGAGAATTTAAAAGGCAGCTGTCCCTCGATTGGCTGCGGTCGCATCTGTGGAATGAAGATTTTCTCTCCAGCATGATCCCCAGTAATCAACCTCACCTCCATCACCCTTGGACATCCAACCTTCAGTGCTAATGTGCAAGAGGTAG
>QLOK01007743.1:0-11337 GCA_003313805.1 Tricholoma flavovirens
GGGTTTACAAGGGTGAGGGTAAGGGTAGCAAATTTTTACCCCAGGGTTACCCCTGTCAATCTCTACACAGGACAAGGAGGGAACAACGGTGCCAACCCAGCACCTGCCCCCACCATGGCAAGCAACTGCTCATATGGGGGATTGCAGGTGCCAACAATGGCGACAATAACAACCATGACTGGATGATGACACTGCAGGATGACAAGGAGGGGGATGAGGGGACAAGGAGAAGGAGGGGATGAGGGCAACCATGACAGGCACAGGAACAACGGCAAAGGGGGAACAATGGCAAGGGGGGAATGATGGTGAGGGGGGAGCAAGAACAACAGTGAGGGGGGGAACAACAATGACAAATGACAGGGATGCACCCAACAACGGGGAATGACCCAGCACCCATGCCCAGCCCTGTGAGCCACTGCTTGTGGGGTGGATCATGGGTGCTAGCAGCCAACAACAAAGGGTGACAGAATGGGACTGGATGACAGGGATGATGATGGGGATGATGATGGCCCCAAACTCACAACCACTCCCTCTTGCTCACCAATGTGAGGTGGGGGTGGTTCTTAGTATAATTATATAGTTATCAATATAGTTTCAATAGAATTAATTTAATTTATATGCTTGGTATGAAACCCAGGCAGGAATTGACACCCACTGGTACCTGCCTGTACCTGCTGTGTGTCAACCCACAGGTCAATGGGTTACTACCTGTGTGGGTATGGGTCGAGCTCTGGGTACCCATGGGAGTACCTGTGCCATTGCCTAGGGTTTGAACATGCCAAGCACTTGTAGGCCTGCCCAACATTGTGTAAAATGCATTTTGTTGTCATTTTCAAGATCTTTGTGTTTCAGAGCATTCACAGTTGCCATTTTTTGCCTCATTTTTGACCTCATTTTTGACATCATTATTATTTGTTTACTCCTAATCAATGAAAATGAGTCAAAAATTAGATTAAAAATGAGCTGAAAACGGCCCAAAAATGAGTACTGTAAACAACTCAGCCACTCTGACTTGGAGACACACTTACTTCCACATTGGGAAGGATATACCAATATATTTACAATCATCTGGCTTTGTGGCAAACCATATGTTAGAGCATTACAGTACTATTTCTATACACAAGGCCAGCCTCATAATTTCTCCTTTCTGAAATATAGTTAGAAATTCTTTGCAAAATATTATATTTGAGACTAAATTTCTACAAACAGAAATTCAAAAAATTACCCATTAGAAATATACTTTGAAAATTAATATTTCTGATTAAATTTCTCATGACATTTCAGTGTAGATACTGGAAGTATTTCTGTAAGGCAATGTTTGACTTATCAATTGCCTGAAAGGCTTTCAGAAATTAGATCAGAAAGTTTTATTTTCTGGTCATGCTTTCTGATCTGTAAAAGAATTTCTTTCTGGTTGGTCAAAGTCTGTGTGAAAGTGTGAGTTTCACAAAGACTTTCAACAAGCCTTTCAGCTGTTCAGTTTAACATTCTGGGAGCAGAGGGGCTGGTTTTCAATCTGCAGAAATAGTTTCAGAAAGGTTAGCTTTCAACCTCATGATTGGGATAGTGAAAGTAATAATTTCAGATCAGGTTTTCAAGATCATGACAGGCAAACATTCTAATAGAGATTTCACCACCTAGAAATTTAATATTTCTAGGTGGTGAAATCTCTATTAGAATGTTTGCCTGTCATGATCTTGAAAACCTAATGTGAAATTATTACTTTCACTATACCAATCACAAGGTTGAAAGCTAGCCTGTCTGAAACTATTTCTGCAGATTGAAAGCCAGCCTTTCTGCTCCCAGAATGTTAAACTGAACAGCTGCTGAAAGGCTTGTTGGAAGTTTTGTGAAAGTCATGCTTTCACACAGACTTTGACCAACCAGAAAGAAATTTTTTTACAGATCAGAAAGCATGACCAGAAAATAAAACTTTCTGATCTAATTTCTGAAAGCCTTTCAGGCAATTGATAAGTTAAACATTGCCTTACAGAAATACTTCCAGTATCTACACTGAAATGTCATGAGAAATTTAACCAGAAATATTGATTTTCAAAGTATATTTCTGATGGGTAATTTTTTGAATTTCTAACTATATTTCAGAAAGGAGGAATTATGAGGCTGGCCTTGTGATAACTTGTTATTTTATTTCTGCATGGTTTGTAAGAACTTCATCATTGGCTTATGGTGATCCTGGAAGGCATCACCATAGTGATGCTGGGGGGTCTGTAAGGTCAACATGCACACTTTAGTCATACTTCACTAGTGCATATCACAGGTTCACAAACCCATGTGGGTTTGCAGGTATGGGTTAGATGGGTATGGGTATGGGTCATGTTTGAGATACCCGTTTGAAACCCACACCTGTGGGTTTGGCAGGTTGAGTTCCAAAATGCTTACCGCTTTTGTTCAGCAGGTAACTCGTGCAAACAAGGCCACACCACCATCGACAACGACGACTAGATGACGACCCCCCTCTCCTCCTCCTTCGTCCTCTCACCACTTCCACTCTGTCACCACCAACCCCCACGCACCCACAACCACCACAATACCGGCGCCACCACCCGTGGTTACAAATGAACCACCTCGCCACCAACAACAAACGACAGGATGTGACAGGGACCGGGGATGACAACGGACGATAGCGAACGACGGACGACAGGGATGGCCGGCGCATTAAATCTTATTATTAATGTGGGAACTTTGCGGCCACGGACGGCGTGTGGCTGAGTTGTTTACAGTTGTAAAAAGCCAGCCGTAGGAAAATTGTGCCAGTGGAAATTGCCGTCTCATCCAAAACTACATTCTGCAGTGACTACGATTTTCAATTGTGTACCACTTTCTCCCTACCCCAGAACTGCGGCTGGGTAGGAGACTGGGTCTTCCGTATGCCGAGGTTTTCGTCTGTCCCTAGACTGAATCGTTATGACTTACCAGCGACCCTTTCCGTGGCCCGTCGTTCCGCTCACCCCTCCCGTCCGAACTATAGCAAGAGGACGCACTCAATTGTCTCTGTTGTACCAGACAAACACCTTGCCTTGTATATTCCTCCACTCGGCACCGTGACTTCGTTGACTTGGGTTTGCTCAAGGATCGACGTTCCTTCCTAAGCCTTGCGCTCAATCTTGCCGTGGAACAACCCCTATACAACACAGCTGTGCCAGTGTATGCAATTCAAGTTGGGATTCTTCGACAGGTCATCGCATTCCCTCTACACACCGAGTAAAATCTTATCGACATTCTGCCAGTGGCGTTATCCCAACAACTCGAGTTCGCCAAGGGATCAGTGCTCATTAGTAAGTCATGGGAGTACTTTGAGACAATATCGTCGTTTATCGCAGATCAGACCGAGGGTCTCACCGGATTCCCGCTTGCCGCTCGGTGGTATTGAAATCTTCCTTATGGCGGATGCCATAGCGGCCAGCCTAGCTTACTCGGACTAATTTTGACGATCCAAGTCGGTAATATATCATTCTAATTGACATCCTCATATTCGATGATGAAAAAGAGACAGCTTTCCGTTAGTGGGGAATCACTTCAAGTTCGCTAATGGTTGCCTAGGCCTAGCATGTGTTTTGCGACGTAGGAGAGACGGCGACTTCATCCTACATGATCATTTTTCAGTTTGTCGGCATGAAATTTCGTTTCAATGAGCGGGGGTGGTAGTACAGTCTGTATCTCCGATTTGGTTTGGCACGACAGCCGCTTTTGGGAGATAACCCCGTTTTTAGAGCTCAGGGTCGCAACGATCGATACAATTTCACAATCGTGAGATGTCATTTCCACTACATTCTGCGTTGCGGATCCACCTTTGCGCATCAAACGGTGCTTCCGTCATCACCAAGTTATGGCGATTTCTTTGCTGAAGATGAGAATTTCCTTTGAGCAGGTAAGGCTAGAAGACTCCGTTCCTCATCTTCACATGTGTTTATACGATGACTTTGACATCGGAGGATCAATAACCCATCAGATCGGTCCCCAGTTACTGAATAGTGATGAACCGGAGGCAAGCACTGACGGGGTCGTCTAGGGGTCATCGAGCGAGAGACAGCCATGAAACTTTTTGAATTGCTCCATTCCCAGTATCCTTTTAGTTTCTTTTTCTTGTCCCGATTAGAAAGCTGCCAAAAACTGGCAGGATTCAGAATCGGCATGCCTGAGGGTGGCCGTCGGATATTGGCTGCTGGGCATCCAGACAGACAAAGAGTCCCGAATCACCATGTTATGTTTTTACTCTGTGCACACCGTTTTGGATAGTTCTGATTGAATAGAAAGTTATGTACCAGATTTTGTTATGATGGGCCGTGAATGATTCTGCTCGCTCGGCCACCCAGAAACTTCTTCTGTATCGTGGCTGCCACAGGAGATAAGTATATCCCAGCTTCTATGTGCCCCTAGCAGTGTAAGCATCGAGGGTTGATCGAGAGGAGCAGTAGTCTATGGGCCGTTTGGAAACTATCTACCGTGACAACTTGAATGACTGCGGCTGCCGGTGCAGGGCCAAGGCAACCAGATGATGTAATATCAGGGCCGTTTCAGCTCTAATTCAACCCTATCCAACCACTCCGTGAGTCCGAGTCGGTATATACAATTCCAAAACGCCACATCACTCCTGCCTTTATAGATGGCGGAGGTATAAAAGATCTCGGAAACGACGGAGCTTCCGATCGAATCCTTACCTCATTCAAGTTAGTTGTCGACCTTCCAGGTTAAGCGTGCAGGTCACGTTCCACTGGCACTGGCAACATGGATTCTCGCTTTAAATCCTATGCTCAGGCTGGTCCTGGTGCCCCAAGCAAGACGTTGGCCGGGTGGAAGACTTCAGCCTTTTATTTTATCTTTCACCCTGACTCCATGTCGCAGCTCTGGAATGTGGTCGTACAGAGCGTGAAAAACAACTTCGGGCTTATGCTCATCATCGCTGCACAGCTGTGCTTCGCGATCATAAATTTATTGGTGAAGAAACTACATACAATGGATCCGCCGGTCGGGACGCTTGAGGTGAGCCTTTGCGTGTTTTTTTCAGCGGGCTGATTCAACTTAAATTCGAACCTTAGATCGTTGTTGTAAGGATGGTAGGCCATTTGCATGTTACCTAAAGCAGGCTATGAATCTGAGCGTTGAAGATTAATAGGGATTGACTACTCTGTGTTGCTTGGCATACATGTGCGTTAGCCCATTCCTCCGACATCCGACATACTTGCTGATTTCCATCCCTTCAAAAACTATACAGGCTCTGGTCAGGAATTCCCGATCCAATACTAGGACCCAAGGGCGTCCGAATGTTGCTCGCGTTTCGTGGATTTTCGGGGTACGTTATTGTGGTAATGCTATTGTGATACCGTCTTTATTTTATATACAGCTTTCTGGGATTGTTCGGGATCTACTTCGCATTGAACTACCTATCCTTGGCAGATACGACTGTCCTCACGTTCCTTGTGCCCCTAGGTACGGGGTTTGTCGCCTCGCGACTTCTAGGAGAGAAGTTCACACAAATGGAGGTGCTTGCGAGTGGTAAAAATCACTTCCTCCCAGAGCTTATGAAGCTTCGATTTACGTGAGATATAGTGTTCAGTTTGATAGGGGTGGTATTGATCGCACGACCCCCATTTCTATTCGGCCACTCAGGGAACGGGCTTGGGGAGGTCCTATTAAGCGAGGGAAATGTGCTGATGGACCAGAAGGAAATTGTGACTCCAGGAAAAAGATTGTTGGCCGTTTGGTGAGTACTTCGTCCTCTCGTTCCATGAATGAGAGTCCGTGTTAGCTTAACCAGGATATGGGGGTTTAGTGTAGCATTCCTTGGTGAAGTGGGAACAGTCGGCGCTTGTAAGACGCTCCATTCATGGTGCTCATCAAGTACCCAAGTTTAATTTCGGCATCCAGTTACTTCCCTCCGAGCAATCGGCAGTCGAGCACACCCGCTACATGCTATGATATCATTCACCACACAAAGTTTGATTGTTGCATCGATAGCGTGAGTACTCTCGTCGAATCCCCATCTACCCACAAATTTAAAACCCATATATAATAGAATGCTGGTCACAGGAAAATCATTCGTATTTCCCACCCAGTGGATATGGACTGCGCTGCTGTTCGGCATCGCGGTTGCGGGGTTCGCTGCACAGGTATATTGATTGTCTTCTGTAGTAAGAGTTTGCATATATGTTAATGGGAATCAATAGACTCTTCTGGCAGTAGGGTTTGTCCATGAAACTGCTGGCAGGGGAACAATGGGTGTTTACTCTCAGGTGAAGTACTCCACTATCCAGTGTATTCCAAGACTAATATAATTCTGTTCGTATTACAGATAGTGTTCGCTGTGATGCTTCAATGGATGTTCTTCCATTCCTTGCCCTCAACACTTTCTGTAATCGGATCGCTTATGATCATCAGTTCTGCGATGTATGTGGTGGTATGTTCTCCTCTGCGACTTCTTTATTGGCCTGCTTACGTATGTACAACTTAGTCAAGGAAACGAGCGAACGAACAAGCAAATATAGATAACGGGATCTTGCAGAGCCCCATCGATCTCGGTTTGGAAGAAGGGCGCGGAACGGGAGGGAAATGAGAAGACTCAAGAGACGCTAGAGCCGGATGGTGGTCGTTTACTGTGTACGACATGTGTATTGACATCGTTCAGCTAACATTTAGAGGTACTCACCATTGATAGGAAATGTGCTGGACTTCCGACAAGACCGAAAGCAAACGGGGGCTTAATGACTACCTGCTTAGCTCGGAATAATCAACTAAATCGGGACACGTTTGGGTGGCTCCGATCAGGGTCAATTACTGGGTGTGAGCATCTTCAGTACATCTTCGTCATCACCGCCAATGGGAGAACAAATCTGAGATCACACCGCAAGCGATGGAAGAAAACTACTGCCCCAACCTTTCAGCTGTGACTTCTTACCCGGAACACAATGCTAGGAATGCGAATCGTGGGCAAAAACGGCTCCAGTGTCGCAGTGCGTCTATCAGGGCCGAGGTGTCATTTTCATTCGCCAGTGGTCAGAACTGCGTCTACTGAGAATGCACCCGAAGCGCTCGAACGTCAGCGAAAATTCCCTGAATTGCTAACAGCTCTCCGTTCAAGGAGCATCGCGCACTTAGAAAGGAGTGCATCTGTAGCTCGAAAATCGGTGGCATCGCAGCAAAAGTGTTGGACAAGTAGCGTAGCAGTATAACCCGCAAGGTTCGCTGGCTGTCTAAGTTGTTACAGTGTTGGATTCAGGTCACTATCAGGCATAAGCCGATGCGGCCGAGTTGGACGTGACATTGACAGCATCTTAGCAAAACCCGTCAACAAAGGGGCGAGGGAAAGAACTCGCCAAATATTTCCCAGCACGACCTATCCGAGTCCATGCACACGACCCCCATAGATCCCCAAGGTCAATTCTCCATCTATTTGCAATACGTGTACAAAGTGGGATGAAACATAGAAGACAGAAATTACTTATTAAAAGTGCTAAAGACGGGTAAGCTCTGGCTGAGATTTCTAATCGGAGCCCTCGGACGGACAGCTTCAAAGTATATCACCTAAAACATGTCAGTTCATCCGAACGAGCGTAGTAATGCTTCTCTCCTACCCATTGGAGCATGAAATCCAGTGGTAGCTTGGGCAAAGTCTCGCTCAAATGTTCCCTGAGAACTACAAGAGGAGCTGCGATATCAAGGATGTCGGGATAGCCATGCCGTGCCCCGTATGCCAGTATATCAGACGCATTGTTCGGCAGCCGTTTCCTGGAGAATTACGTTTAGTAGATGGGGTGCGAGCACTTCATCCAAATTCTGTAAATGTTCATAGCAGAGAATACTTCATATTTCTCAGCTGCCTCGGCCAGAGGCGCAAGAGCCGAGAATTCTAACCCTTCCAGGTCAGGACGAGGGATGGGATAACAAAATTGAAATAGGAGCTCAAGGACTTGGGCACTCTCCGTAAGACGGGTGATTTCGCCACACGTTTCGAACTCTGGTGGAGCGAAACCCCCAGTGCTGACTTTCAGATTAACCTTGTGTACGCGAAAGTGGATTCCATCGTAGGACTGGAGTGTGACATCCGAGTCAGGTGCACAGACTATCGCTCTTGCATTATTAGTCTGGAAATCTTCATCCGAAATTAGTACTTGCAACGGGCACAGACTGCTGGTTGTGAATCTTCATTCTGAAGGCTGATACGAGGGCTACGTTTCCAGAAAACACGTCATGAGAAAGTCAGGAACAAAAGCAAGGCTGTAACTTGCCTCTGAGGCAACATTGTCGATTCATGGAACATTGGAACCTTTTGAATATTTTCCTCGACTGATGCACGCCACGAGGAGAACTGAACTCTGCAGAAATCGCAAGGTACCTTAAATAACTCATCGATGTTTGCCAAAGATTCCAACCCTGCACCAAGGCGTCGGAGAAGGCTACTGGCATGACTCTTAAGACTACTCCGGTGACGACAACCACCTAATCGATCATTTTCAATCCTGAGGATTCCAGCCCCCTTTTCAGCTACCGTGGATTGACCTTCATTCCATGTCTGATAATAACAGACTGCATCCCGAGCGACGCGAAGCCATTCTTCATGATATAAGGCCTACAACAATCAGACACATTCTCAAGATTGATAAACAAAAATCATTACCCATGGAATAAGTAGCGCAGAAGGCAACCTGGGCATGACGTCGCTCAAACGTTTTTGAAGCACTACTGTAGGTGCCGCCTTTTGACAGACGTCGATGTGTCCATGTTTTGCTCCATATATCAATATATCAAATGCGTTCTGTGGAAGTATATCCCTAACACATCATTAGGTGTTTCGAATGATGAAATCCAGCCTGAGTTATAAACGCACGAAACGCACTTCATTTTGATCCTGCAGACCTCAATCGCCGAAAATACTTCATATTTCTCCGCAGCATCGGCCAGTCCTGCCAGGGCATCGAATGAGAGGGCATCCAAGTCACATGGATGACGCTCTGGATAACAGAACTGGAAGAGTAGTTCGAGGATGGCAGATGTCTCCGGAAGTTGAACGGTTGCCCGGCCCGCTGAACTTTTCCCAGGATCCCAGAACGACCTTCAGGTTCACTTGGTGCAACCGAAAGAGGACGCCATCGCTGGACTGGATCGTGACATCGGAATCTTCAGCACAGACTGGGTAAGTTGCGTATCCGAGTCAACCTTGGTGTAATACAGACTTCAAGCGACTTACAATGAAGATGGGGCTCGTCTTGGGCTGGGACTTCGATCGAGGAGTCGTCAAAATCTGTGATGGACTCACCGGAGGACATAAGAAATTATTCTGGTGCAACAGGCCTAACGTTCAGCCCCGGTCCTCGGGCCATGTCTGACTCGAGCCTGAGGCATGGCCGATCGTTAGGCGATAATCCATCATGCATCATGCCTCACTATCACTGGCTCCGCATGCAGTCATTCACAGATCGACCGTCTTGATACAATAAGTTTGTCCTATGGATACCATGGCAGAACGCCGTTAAACGAACTTGAATTACGGGGTCCGACTACCGCCATTGTTGTTTTCAGCTCTCTCAGGGAGGGATTATACCGCAGCAGACGTTGCATCCTGAATGCCGCTGCGGTAGCGCTGTCTCACCATTATTTTACACCCAAGAAGTCTGGCGCATTCCAGATCATCTCAATTCAACACATAAGTTTACCGTATTTACAAAGTCAAGCGCTCCCAAGCGCAATATACATGTCATTTTCAAACAATGTCGAGCCTCCCATTCTCAAGGTTGAAGACCCATCCATGGATACTTGGGCGCTTGCCGTCAGATCCAGAAACCGGCACATGCCCCATCTAATCATCACCACCATCATGCCGTCAGCGATTTGCTAGTCACACGAACTTAACAGTCAATACCTGTTGCTTCACGTTTTCCACAGTAAGTATTGGTAAGGCCTTATCCTTGTCAGGCTCTAAATCAAGCCCAAGGTCCTTTGAGAGTTGGATCAAGGGGGCTAGCCATCCCATGACAGCGCCAGAGCCAGCCCGAGAGACCTTGGATGCTTTCCAAGCAGCTTCAACGCCGCCACAGCTGGAGTGACCGCAGATGACGACTACAGCAGGAAAAGTCACGTCAGCGAAGCATATAATAATCACAACGACGTGGTTCCCACTATGTTCCACTTCCAGGGTGCCAACTGCATATTCGATCACAGCTTGGACGGAGGGATCGTTAGGCTGCACAATACTGCATCCCGCCACATCAAATTCGAGTTGCATAGAAGATTAGCGATAGCACGAACTTTGCTATGTTCCTATGTGTGAAAATCTCGCCTGGCCCAGGGTTGCATCCAAGCCCGCAGATCGTAGTCTCAGAAGCACGCGAATCAGAGCATCCGATCCATAGAATCTATTGCACAATGAAGTAGATCAGACGATCACAGCCCTGGTAGCGCATATGAATGTCACCTTCGGTGCTTGTCCTAGCGCCAAGCGCGGGAAGTAGTCAGGATATTTGTCACTGAGTGACTTTCGCCAACTATCGTTTAGATCACGCAAAATACCAGGTTTTTCAATTGGAGGACGGTGGGGATAATTGGCTGGGCAGATGGGGCAGTTATGCATGACGAAGTAGATGATTTGAGTTGTGGACTTACAAGGTAGGGCATGATATAGAAGGACGGCCTTTGCCACTTTGATGCCTGAGGAGTTAAAGCGAGCGCATGACGTGAAGAGTTGAGGACATCTCCGAGCAAAGACACCTTCTGACCGACTTTCCACAGGATTAGTAGGAACCTACAGAGTCGTTAAATAATAACGTGAGAGTATTTTGGTGGTGGGCTTCCCGGGCACTGCCTGCATAAGGCACCGGAACACCTAAGGTTACATACTGTCAAAGATCGGGTACTAATTGAATGGGCCACCTAAGGACATATCACCTTATGGGAATGAAAGGACCACAGGTGCTTCCGATGTGTTGTGGTCAGCCAATGGGCAGGTATATAGAGTATACCACCGGGTCCCCCCTAGGCTGGTGACTCCCGTGGTGACTGGCTGGTGACCTTCGATCAGGTCACCACCCTGGTATACGGCTAGCCGACGAAGTATCACGGAGCTCGCCCGAGACCTATACCAAAAAAAAAAGTTTTACCAGTCGATAGCGTAAGCGAATGAGCCAAATTAGGATAGACGCGCTCCCACACTCCGTTTCGCTCAACACCATCTAATCAGATCGACTTATCTGTCTGTCTAATCTGTCTGTCTAATCTGTCTGTCTAATATCTGTCTGTCTGATTCTGTCTGTCTAATAAATCTGTCTGTCTAATAAAGGGAGAGTGGTAACGTAAGCCCCGCATTTGGGATGATGACTAAGGCTGACT
>QLOK01007746.1:256-12328 GCA_003313805.1 Tricholoma flavovirens
GATCAATTGCCTAAAATAGCCCATCAACACTCACATGCCTCATGGTCTCGGCCCTAAGGGGGAAATACTGTTACATTCCATTGAGAGGGGGAGGGGTGGGGGTTGTCACCTCAAATGAATGCAAACCCCCCCCCTCTCATTTGGAGTGAGGGAGGGGGTGGCAGTGGTGGTTGTTGCCCAGATTAAAATGAGAAAATCCCCCCCCAGCAGGAGAGGGGTGGTGGTGGTGGTTGTCACCCAGAATGAATGAGAAATCCCCCCCTCTTGCATTTGGAGCGAGGGAGGGGGTGGCAATGGTGATTGTCACCCAGATTAAAATGAGAAAATCACCCCCCCAGCGAGAGAGGGGGGGTAGTGGTGGTTGCACCCAGAATGAATGAGAAATCCCCCCCTCTCATGCTTGGAGCAAGGGAGGGGGTCATGGTGGCCATCATTGTCATTGTTGTGCCTGGTCGCTTTTCTCATCATCCCCATCATTGTTGTACCCCATTTCCACCCCATGAGCAGTTGCTCATGGCAGCAGTTGGGGGTGTTGGTGATGATCATTGATCATAACACTGTTCAGTGTTTGTGAGTGAATCAACAAGGTCATATGACCACTCACCTGACCAGAAATCCAGTACCAGCATACCCATAAACCCATGTGTAAAGGATATGGTTTTCCCCAGGTATGGCAATCCCAAACCCATACCTGTACCCAGGCATACCCATGACCCAATACTCACAGTGTTACCCATACCCCTGCTATTCCTTACCTGTCCTTGTCCTTGCCTTGCCCTCATCCATGTCCTTGTCCTCACCTCACCCTCATCCCTATCCTTGTCTTCACCTTGTCCTTGTCCTCACCTTGTCCTCATCCTTGTCCCTGTCCTTTTCCTCACCTTGTCCTCACCCTCACCCTTGTCCCTGTCCTTGTCCTGTCATTGCTCCCCATTTCCACCCTGTGAGCAGTTGCTTGCAACAGTAGTTGGAGGTGCTGCTGCCATGGGCATATGGTCAGGGGGTGCCTGTCATCATCATCAATAGTAAAATCACTACTTAAAATCATTTTCCTTAGTAACAAGGAAATGAAGGAAAAAAAAACTTACCAGTGGGTCAAGAGACGTTGGTGTCTCTTGGGCCTTTTTTTGCTTCCCCTCATCCCTGTTCTCTTTGTCATCACCATTGTCACTGTTGCCACCCATGTCATTATCATTCATCCCCTCTCCATCCCTGTCCAATGGTGTTGTTGACTTGTCTCATTACTCCCTATTTCCACCTGTGAGCAGTTGCTCGCAGTGGTGGTTGGGGGTGCTGTGGTGTTGTGGTGGTGGTGGCCATCATCATCATCATTGTGGTAGTCATGTCATTGTAAGGGAGTTAAAACCTGTAAACAATGAAAATAAAGTTAGATGAATAAAGGAAAACAAGGTATGAACAAAGAGCAATTTACCTGGGGCCCAAACAACAATAAAAATCATTTGGGCCTGTTTTGTGTGCTTTGTGTCACTGGAGTAGGGCCTAAGAAAACTGTTAGTTGTGAAATAAGAAAGTGAAAATACTTAAACAAATGATGATTCCATCATCGTATCTCATGATGATCAATGTCTGGTATCTTGCACAGCTGGTGACTTAAACACCATAATACCTGTGACACCACCAAAATGGGTACAGTGTGTCACAGGTCTGCCATTTTGGCAACTGTACCTGTACCTGTCAAACCTGCCACCTACATATTTACTGTGGGTTGACCTGCACCTGTGCTTTACCCTATTGGAGGTAATTCCACAATGTATCAGATGTAACAGTTGGTCTCCCAATCTTGCTGTATATCTCTTGCACACACTCTTCAAACAATGGGGGTACAAGTTGGAAAACTGGGTGGTCACTTGGGGCATATATCTCCTCCCTTTTGTCTAACAAGGACTGGGGGACAACAACCTAGAAGGCATTAGCAGCTTCATTATATCCTGATAGTAACATACCCAAAAATATAATCCATTATACTGTTCAGGATGCAAACATATGTAGTGACATGCCAAGCCTGGCTCAAAGCTGTGAGCTGAGCCAAGCCAAGCCAATTTAGGCCAAGCCAAGCCAGGCTGTTGGTGACAGCCCAACATTGGCTTTGGCCCAGCTCAAGGTAGCTGAAAGTCAAAGCCAGTGGCCCAGGCCATGGCTTTGGTCATGCTGATTTTTACTAGAAAGCATTTGTAAATTACTGCTTTCATTGGAAATGCACATTAATGAACTATAGTCTCGTCACAACCTCCTTTTTGGGACTGTCAGAGATTGCCAAGCATCAACAAATTGAAATGACTTCTCAACTTTGGGTCTGACTTTGCGTTGCCCATGGTGGGTTCGACTTTACATCGCTCACATCTCAGCTCCACCACTACCACTTGACAGGTGCCAACACGAGATGACCCAAATGACGATTGTGTCGTTTTGGCTCACAGTAAGTTTCTTTCATTCTTGTTCTGATTAACTAACTAATTTTTTTTCTTTACTTTTTAGGTTCTAAACTACTAAACTACTGGTAACAATAGTTGCAGACACTAGACGACCCACACCCAACTACGCCATGAGCATCAGCTTGCTAGAAACAAAGGGGGAACATGACAGACACACCAGGTGGATGATGTCGAATGACCTAGCACCTGCCCAGCCCTGCAAGCTACTGCTCGTGGAGTGGTTTGCAGGTGCTAGCAGGTAACAGCAAGGGATGAGGAGTGGAGTGGTTTGCAGGTGCTAGCAGGTAACAGCAAGGGATGAGGAGGAGCCAAAACGATGGGACAATAGGCAGACAACAATGAGGAATGATGGGGAGATGACAATGGGTAACAATGGGGAGATGGCAGGGAAACAACAGCAAGATGACAGGGAAGCGATGAGGGATGATGGGGAATGATGATGAGGGATGACGACTAGTTGCAAGCAAAGAATTCAATGAAGGCCCAAATACCAGCAACCACCATTTGGGCCTTGGGTATGTTTCTTTTTGTTCATTTCTTTTTTTGTGCCAGCTAACTGTTTTTCAGGATCTAAACTACAGGTCTCGATGCAGCCAAGCCCATGCATGGCATGACCACCCAGGATGACAACAATGACAACAACACTGGACAACACCACACCCACCCCCAGCCCTATGAGCAACTGCTCACAAGGTGGATTGTGGGTGCTGCCAGGCTATGCAATGCGAGCGACTCCCATCCCTCTCAACCCCACTCCCCAAATGTAGCCCCTGCAAGCAAGATGATGAGCAATCGCTCATCACTGTGCATCAGGGGCTTTCAGGGCATGGAGGTGTTGAAGAACAGGGCAGGAAAGTGAGGATACAGTGGTTAAACACATGCTGTATCCTCCCCATGGTTCTTAGGGGCCTACCGCAACATCCACCTTCTACTCCCTGTCCAGAATGACTCCACACACCAAAAGCCATGGCCTGGGCCAGGCCATGCCAGGGACAAGCCATGAGTGGTGGCTTTTGCTTGGCCCAAGTCTTGAGCAGGCCAAAGCTGCCTCAGGCCAAGCCAGGCTGTAACATCACTAAACATATGAGCTTGAGTATTCCATGTGGGAGTACCTTACTCTTGTCTCAACATGGTGTGGTCTGGTTTCATTGTATGACCCAACTATTCAATTCAGCTTGGATCCAAGGGATTGCAAACCACCAGAAGACAAGGCTGGAATGAAATGTTAGACTATGTGAGATTCATGCAACACATAGTACTTACTGCTCAAGTGGGTCATCTACATCATACCATCCATTGCTTACACCTTCATCAAAGATGGTCTCAAACCCAGGTGTGAAATCCTGACCAATTAATTTCTGATTTGATATTTTTGTTTCTTTGCATGAATTGATGTTGCAGGGTGTCAGAAAGGGAAGGATCAAGCCTGTGTTGAATCATTGTGTGTGTGTGTGTGTGTGTGTGTGTGTGTGTTAGCAATGCCATAGTTCTCAGGTCCAGGATTGCTCTGAGTAATCAATGGGACCCCTTTGAATGAGTTGTGAGATTACATATGGAGGACACTGATAAATGTCATACCACTGAGTTTATGTGCAGCTTCAAAATAGTAATGGGCAATCAACTTGGGATTTTTATTAGTCCACCATACTTTCAACCAGTTGTTGTATGACATGAAGGGGTCAACACTGTTGTATAAAAACAATCCAAATCGAAGCCATTTGTCATGCTGGTCTTGGCACCAGACATCATTCACACCAGCACACCAGTAGCATTTTCTCTTGAAGCAGCATTGGCAGCATGCAGCAACAGTGGAAGGCTCTGTGATTGCAAGAAAGTCAACTTTCTAGATTGAGAATTAATCACAAATTCATAGAACATGATATATAGATCATACCATGAAACACACATTCCATACTCCTGCTGAAGGTTCTTGCAGATTTTTGCTGGCATGTGCTCTTCAAATCCCACTTGCACCAAAGCTGCCTTACTGTTGATGAACTGTGCATCAAGTTGCCCACCTGAGTTACATATTTGAAGAAAAAGTCTCAAATGCATGCACCTTAGCCCAAACTCTTCCTGATGGAAGTCTTGCATACATTCTGAAGCAATTTTCTTATCATTCAAACCAAAGGAGTAGTAAAATGTCAGTGGTGTGTGCAGTTATTCTTCCAGGGCTTGTTAGAAATCTGTGAGAACATGTGCTCTATCACTGTATGCTGATACTCACAGCATGGTTGTTGGTTCTTCTGCCTCATCCTGGTTTAAGTGGGTGAACTGTATGGCACCAACATTGAGCTTTGCACTTTTTCTCACATTCCATGTGCTCTTTCTCCTGAAGCAAAATCACATACATAGTTAAGAGACCAACATAGGTGCATAAAGTCTGAGGCTAAGATCCTACTGTAGAGAATGTTTTATAACTCTCCCTACATGATAGTGCAAGATGGAGGGAACATCATTACAATGTGGACAACCACTCCCTGAACTTGTTTTGGTGAGTGGCAATATCATCCCCCAGCAGAATGAAAAAGTCTTCATTGTAAAATAGTATCATATTCATGATTTCTTGATGGGTATATGATGAAGGATTGCTGTTGAAATTGTTTGGGATGGCACTCACAACAGGTACAGCAGCATGAGCTAGGATGATGGTGCCAGGAGGTTGAATGGCCTGTGCGATGGCATGACCATGCCCATGAACCTATAATATTTCATATTAGACTTGCACAAAAAAAAATGAATTGAAAAGTAACAGATTTCTGTAATGGGTTATAGGCTTGTGGAGCATGAATGCAGGAGTTATGTGAAATGATTCAAAAGTTGTGCATGCTATAGCATTCATAGAGGCCATCTGTGACTGTATATTGCAGCATGCCATGGATATTTGTGATGCCAAATTCAGCCTGAGAATCTGAATTCTGATTAGCAGGACACCAACATACAGGCACCCAAGACACTTACAAATTTCATGAGCAATAAATGCACAATCATGTGCAGTTTCTATCACCTCATTCATTATCACAGGCTCTCAAGCTGATTGGATCCATCAGATCAAGAACAATGTAAGGATTCTTTAAAACTCACCTTGCTGGAGTGCAAGAACCACAGCTGTGTCCTCAGCCTCTTTAGCTGCACAATGATTGATAGGGGCACCCACTACAAGATGACTATTCAGGTTGAGCACATTAGTGAGCACCTGTGGCAGTTGTGGATGTTTGTCAAGGATACTCAGAACATTGGACTGGTAGTGATCCATGGTGGTGAACTTGAACATTCTTACAATGTTTATATCAATAATATTACTTAATGGATTACAACAAAGCATTAACAAAATAACGAGGGATATCAGTTAGGGGGTGTCATTGGTCCTAGTGACATGCCAAGTCAGAGTCTGACAGGCACTGTCGAAGTTTAGGGCTGATCAGTCTTGCTTTCCATAAACCTGAGATGAACTGGATACATGTGACTAGCTACCTGTTCTATCAACAAGGTCACATGATCACCTTGAGTGCCCCTGCCACTCCTGGGAAAAAAAACAAAAACAAAAACAACCAGAAAAAAAGAAACAATGCAAATAAGAAGATAAAAGCAATCCAAAATCTATAATTCATATGGTCAGAAAAAATCAAGGAGGTGCCCATCCCAATGCCAAAAGGGCCCTACTCAAATCAGCAAGTCAGAGGCCTTGATCCCAGTCTAGTTTTGGAACAAGAGCTGGTCTCAGGGTAGTTCCAAAGGGAATGATGATGACAGGCTTGCCAGGTCCTGAGCCAAAGGGGTACCATTGGGTTGAGGTGGCACAAGAGAAGGGCCAAGGCAGAGGTGGATGAGAAAAATTTCGAGACAAAAAAAATTGTGGGGGGGCTCATTGTCACCTTGTCCATCATCACAAGCTACCAAATGGCTGTGAATGACCTGTTTTCAGAGCAGAGACATCTCGCAGCAGGGTGCCAGGGGCAGTAGGCAATGATGCGGCATTGTCAGCCCAGTCACAACATGCAGGAGGTGGCAAAACAGCTTGTTTAGGGTCGAGCTGGGGTGAGCTGGGGTGTACAGGTGGAGACGGGGGCATAGACAGCGAATGGGGGGTGTCATTGGGTGCAGACAGCATTGTTGGTGATGTGGCAGGGGTGTAAGATGTGGGCGGCAGTGAAATGGGTTGTTGCTGGGGGTTCTAGGGTGAGCTGGGTGTTCGGGACACGTTTCAGGGGTGTTTTGCTGGGTCTAGCAATGTACGTTGTCATTCTGGAGCTGCTGGTGATGGTCCTGAGTCGGGCAGAGCAGGAGATGTAGTCATTGTCGACGAACACGTCGATGACAATGTGGCAGTTGTGCCAGGTGGAACGGGGGTCTGTGGCATGAGCAGGGGGGCCATGGACTGTCCAGGGAGGCTCCTAGGCCATTGTTTGGAGTTCTGGGGTGGGCAGGGTCATTCCGTTGAGTAAACGACGTGTTTCGACAGGCACACCTGCTCGTCACCGTGTGCTTTTGTCCTCAGGGCCGCAGAATTAAGAACTACGTCGTTTAGGGCCGGCAGTCGTTTGTGTGCTAGACGAGACCCAGGTCATTGTTTCCAGAGTATTTGCAGGGGGTTTTCTCATTGTTGTTGATTGCGATGTAGCAGTGGAATGGCAGGGCTCAGGGCTCACGGGGGGCTGGGGGGTTTGCAGGGGAGCTGTAGCTCAACCCGGGAGTGAGTGCCGTTGTTTGCGAGGTGCTGGGGGCTGTTCATAAGTTGGGGGGACGGTCGTCATCGTCATCGTCATCGTCGATGACATTGATGTGGGTGATGGAGGCTGTGCGGGCATCATCAATGATGACATGGCAGTGGTGGCAGGGAAGGGGGGCTGGTAACGATGTGGATGGGGGTGTTTCAAGACAGGTTGGGGGGTTCTGTTGATGTCCCGGCATTTTTTCGTAGTCACGACAGTTCAACATTGGGTTCCGTCTGTGTAATGGTGTCAGCAGTGGGGGTGGGCGTCGTTTGCGTGGCTGTAGACTGCCATTGTTCGTCGTCATCTGTCTGCGTCGCCATGTTGGACGCTTTCGACTTAAGCTTTTATTGAATTCCTCCTTTGCAACCAGACAATAGAGTACAAACAAGAGCCAACAATGTTCCTCCCCAACTTGCCATTGTTCGATTGAATAATAAAAGATTTTTTGCGGAGTCATGGTCGATTCATGTCTCTGTCTATTCGCATTTTGTTCTCAAAGCTCTCTGCTCGCCACAGGTTTCTGCTTCTCCTGCCTGCTTGCTTCACCTCAATTCTCTCAGGTAGTATCGCCCCTTTCATGACCCTCGTTGTCGGACAAGCATTCAATGCATTCGCTCACTTCCCAACCACTCCAAACCCTTCCCAAGCAGTAAAACAATCCCTTTTAAATAATGTACGAATAGCTGCTCTCGAACTATTGGCTCTTGCCTTGGGATCTTTCGCTCTAGCCAGTCTTAACTCTAGTTTGTGGATATGGACAGGCGAATACAACGTTATGGCTCTGAGGAAATCTGTCTACTCGTCTGTTACAAAGAAGGATATGGTTTGGTTTGATACCAAGATGATTAGCGAAGGCACCGTCCAATCCATGGACGCCGAGCAAGGTCCCCTCGGCGCTGGCGGCCTCATGTCCAAATTCACAAGGTCAGTCCGAGTTCAGTCATCCTCTTTTCTTAAGAATCCAAACCTCTCGCTCCAAACAGAGAAACAGACGACATCCGCAGCGCATCCTCTCTCGCGTCAGGGATGCTCCTCCAACATCTCACTACATCCCTCACCTGTCTCGTCCTCGCATTCACCCGTTCATGGGCTCTAACTCTCGTCATCCTCTCCACCGTTCCCCTCCTCTCCCTCGTCCAAGCCACCTCCCAATTCCTCGCTAACCCCCTCCTCGCATCCGAACGTAAAGAAACAGCTACTGCAGCCACCCTCGTCGATCGCGCACTCGCTTCCATCGCAACCGTGAAAGCATTCAACGCCGCTCCATACGAACAACGTTCACTCGACGCAGTCCTCCATCGACTCGATCGAACAGCGAAAAGAATAAACCTGCTGTGGGGCACGACCAGCGGCGCCGCGCAGTTCTTCACTATGTCCATGTTCGTACAAGCTTTTTGGTTCGGCTCCACGCTCGTCAGAGAACGAAAGATTGAGGCGGGCGATGTCATGGCTGTCTTTTGGGCGTGCTTGATCGCAACGAGCAATCTGCAGATGTGCATCCCTCAATTTATCATCCTCGCAAAAGGAAAATTCGCGGCGGTTGCTCTTCTCTCCCTCGATGATCCCATGTCCACACCTACATTTACTTCCACTTCCACTTCCATCCCTCCTCCTCCTAGGAAACCCCTTACAGGCCCGGGCGACCTCACCCTCTCCCACATCACATTCCACTACCCAACCCGCCCTTCCTTCCCCGTCCTCAAAGACGTATCCCTCTACTTTCCTGCACACCAACTCACCTTCATCGTCGGCTCATCCGGCTCTGGAAAATCTACCATCGCACAACTCCTTCTCAACTTGTACCTTCCCCAATCAGGGGCGATCCACCTCGACCGTGACTCGGACTTGGACTTGGACTCGTGCTCGGATTCGGACTCGGACTCGGACTCGGACTTGATCTTGAAGGACCCACACCACCTCGACTCCGCATGGGTCCGCGAGAATATATGCGGGATCGGGCAGGGTCTATCATTAGGAAACGGGGATTTTGTACTGCTGTTGCCTGGAAAGACCATCTGGGAGAATGTGGCTATGGGTGTTGGTGTTGGTGGTGGTGGTGGTGGGGAGGAGGTAGTGACGAGGGAGATGGTGGAAGAGGCGTGTAGAGCGGCGCTTTTTCATGAGTTTGTGGAGGGTTTGGAGGATGGGTATGGGACTTTGCTTGCCGGAGAGGGTGGGGGTGGGGGTGGTGGGGGTGTTGCGTTGAGTGGAGGGCAGAAGCAGAGGTTGGCTATCGCTCGAGCGATGTTGAAGAATCCGCCCGTACTCGTTCTAGGTCACTTTCTCCCTTTCCGAATTTGTTTGTTTTTTTAACTGACTTTTTTTTTTTTTTTTTTTTGAAAAATAAGACGAAGCAACGTCGGCACTAGACCCCACCTCCCGAATCCTAGTATTCGAAGCACTCAAAGAACGGCGCAAGAACAAGACGACGATCGTAATCACGCACGATCTTTCGCAGATTGAAAAAGGAGATTTTGTGTATGTGCTTGGGGAGGGGAGGGTTGTTGAACAGGGGTTTCGGTGTGATCTGGAAGGTACGGGTGTGGGTGGGGGAGAGTTTAGAGAGATGGTAGAGGCACAACGTAGGATGAGGGGGTTCCTGCCTCCGTCCAAGAGGAGCTTCGTTGATCATGACGAGAACGTCCATGTTCATGTTCTCCCTGACGAACTCGAACTCGAATCCGAACTCGAATCCAAACCCGAACCGATGTTCAACAACCTAAAAAAACGCCAGTCCATGTCCACGATGTCCACGTCCATGGCACTTCAAATTCCCTCCTTTCGCCCGGTTACTTTCGGTAACTGGATGTTCGACGTCGTAGCCGACTTGGGCTTGACGACGACGACGACGACTACTGCTGCTGCTGCTGCTGCTACTGCTACTTCCGGCCACCACAACCACAACCACAAGTCTGCACTTGCACTTGTAGCGCCTAATTCGGCTTGGGTTGTGAAGGATACGGATCCGAGGACGGTTAGCCGGTACGTGCCTGCGAGAAGGGTTTCGAGTGCGCAAGTGTTGGCGTGTTGTTCTCCTGCTGCTGTTGCTGGGCATGGGCTGACGTTACCGGTGGAGGCGTGTACTGTTGATAATCGACCTTTGAGTTTGCAGTTGCCGAGGTTCTCGGGTCGGGGTGGGGGGAGGGGGAGGGGGAGGGGTGTGCCGGTGGGGAGGATGGTGGAAGAGGAACTGGAGGAGGAGGAGGAGGAGGAGGAGGAGGAGGGATGGGATGAGGAAGAGGAGATGTTCGAAAAAAAGAAATGGGTAGTTGAGATGAGTGGATCGCGTGCGATTGGGAAGAGGGGGAAGCTTGTTCGGAAACCGTGGGATTATGAGCAGGGAAGCGTTAGGGTTAATTCCAAGCACCACCCGCCTTCTCTCTCACACGAACACGAACACGAAGATCGTCCCTCTTTTTGGAAGACCCTTCACGACATCTACCCAACGATCCCATACAAACCGCTTCTCTTCCTCGGACTCCTGACATGCATCGCAAACGGCGCAATGACCCCCGTCTTCTCCTTCCTCCTCTCCAGGCTTCTCTTTGAAGTATCCACCGGCGCACACAATATCCCTACTATCAACGCCTTTGGCGGAGTTCTGCTCGGGATAGCCGCATTCGACGGCCTCCTCATGGGTTCGAAATACTTTCTTTTGGAAACATCTAGCAACGCGTGGATAACCCATATCCGGCGACTCGCATTTCGGAACGTCCTAGCGCAAGACATGAAATGGCACGATAAAGGAAGAGGAGGAGGAGGAGGAGGGGGGGGAGAGAACGCCGGTGTGAGGGTTGTGCAGACGATAGTGAAGGATGGGGACGATGCGAGGAATATGGTGGCGGTTGTACTTGGGGAGGGGTGTGTGGTTGGGGCGATGGTGGGAGTGGGGCTGGTGTGGGCGATGATGAGGGGGTGGCAGTTGACGTTGGTGGGTGTGATGATTATTCCGGTGTTTGCGGGGATGATGGCGCTGCAGGCGGCGTTGGTGGCTAGGTGTGAGTTGAAGAATAAGAGGGCTAGGGAGGAGGTTGCGAGGGGGTATTATGATGTGCGTTTCGGTTTTTTTTTGTCTTGTTTTGTTTGTGTAGATGTTTTTTTTTGGGGGGGGCTGATAGGTTTTTTGTTTTTGTCTTTTTTGGCAGGCGATTGTGAATATACGAGCTATTCGAGCGATGGGGTATGAGGCTGTGTTTGAACGTCGGTTCGAAGCTGCGGTTAAAAAGGCGCTTTATACCGGTGTGCGTGGTGCGTTGGTGGAGGGGTGTACGTATGGTGTGGCTAGCGGTCTCATCTACGTTGCCGAGGCGTTGTTGTTCTACGTCGGTGCGGTGCTTATTGCCCGAGGAACGTATACCTACCTCCAGATGGTGGAGGTGTTGACCCTCGTTGTGTTCACGGTCTCCATTGGCTCGCAGCTTATGGCTTTCAGTACGTTTTATCTCCCCCCAATACACACACATAGTATTCGACTGCTTACCTTTTTTTATTCCAGCTCAACGCATCGCAAAATCAACTCAAGCCACAAGCGATTTCAACCGACTCCTGAAACTGTGGACCACCAACACCGAAGAGTCTCGGGGTATTCTCCGTCCGGAGCTCACGGGCCCCATCACATTTTCCCATGTCGGGTTCTCCTACCCTGATCGACCCAATGTGCCGGTGCTCAAGGACGTCAACCTCCGGATTGAGCAAGGCGAGTGTGTCGCTATCGTTGGTCCCTCTGGGTGTGGCAAATCCACCCTCGCGGCCCTTCTTCAGCGGCTCTACCGCCCAGACTGTGGATCCATCTCGATCGGGACGACGGATATTTCTGCTATCGAGGTTACTCATCTCCGGCATCATATCTCTGTTGTCAGCCAGGATCCAAACTTGTTCGATGCGAGTATAGCTGAGAATATCCG
>QLOK01007748.1:0-21427 GCA_003313805.1 Tricholoma flavovirens
ACCCACTATCTAAGCGAAATCTACTCTCTCCCTATCAGCCATAATCCCAACATTAACATAGTGTGCACTCTTGATGAAGAGGAGAGCTTGCAAGAAAGATCTATGAAAACATATGTCAAAAATACACAAAAGAACATGGATTTAAAAAAGCATACTGGACTTCAGCCTTACTCATGTTTTCGCAAGTCTCAGCAAAAGGGGTCCGTACAGACTCAGTGGAGCCTTTAAAACATTTAATCTCACACAAACAGCTGGAAGAAAGACAATCAAAAAAGTAGGTTAGGAAAACAAAAACAAAAACAAAATGCATGGGAGAAGCAGAAGGCATAAGTATGACTCAGCCAACAAGGGATCTTGGCATGACAACAGCATAACAGTCATGCCATCATCCTCTTCAACCTGGCCAGCACAGTTGACAGCACTGGCTGGAACAGTTGGCAGATCCCTGGAAGAAGGTGAGAATAGATGGAAACAGAAGCAAAAGAGGCACTCACAAAACATCACTTGCATGTTCAATGGTGGGCTGAGCACCAGACACATGCACAACACTTGCTCCATTGCTAAATGTGCCTTCGGATGGCTCGGACTTTATGACCACTTTGTTGCTGAGGAATGATGAGCATTCACAAAAGAACATTAAAGAAATGAAACTCACTCATCTGACTGACTATCAGAGCCTGAAGAAACTCTGGGCTTCCCCTTTCCTTTTTCACATTGAATATCAGCAAGCACACTACAGACATCAGGATTTACAGAATATTGATAGGTGTGTAACAAAGACATACACAGCAACATTGGGAAGGTCATCTTCAGTGAGCTCTGACAAAGCACAGGTAGGGGTGCATAACAGACTGCTGACACTAAAACATATACATATATCAAAGGACGAGAAACAGAATGGGCACACAAAACAGATGTAGGAGAGCTCTGCACTTCAGGAGAAGCATTAGGAACAAGCTTGATAGTGTGACTCTTGGTGAGTCTGCACACAACAATCAGCATTATTCAGTGATGACAGCAATGGAAACACACTTTGATCTGACAGCTGCTTCTTCATTAGCCTTAGCCTTTGCAGTCTTCATAATAGACCTCCTAATGCAAATAAGTGGCACAGCACAAACCAATCTATGTAAGCCCATCACACACCTGGGACAGTCAGCAGAAATGGAGCTAGGAATAAACACTTCAGCAAACAAGATAGGAGCACCACAACATGGGGACAGATGACATAGCAGTATCTAACACCTTCCTATGAATAGCAGGTGTTAGGTGCAAATATTTCCACACAGGGGTGAACATAATATGTTATGGAAACAGGAGGAAGAAGGTTAAATGCAGGTGAGCCAGGAGGAAGAGCATTCCAAGCTCGCTTCTTTGAGGGTGATGGCAGTTGTTCCAAGAACTCACTAGAAAAAAAACACATTGAGAGAGATAAAATGGAACAAAAATACTGACATATACATCTCTGAGGAGTCACTGTCAACAATAGGAATGGCCTTGCATTTCTTTGCAGGGCTTGCACTGCAGAAACAGTCAACAAAGCTACACAGATAAACAGCAGAACTTACAACAGCACAGTAGCTGCCAAGTGGTCTGTAACCAGGCTGCAGGACAACAAACAAAATGGCAGTAAGCAGGGACACCATTTCTTGGAGATCAGGGTGATGAATGACAGTAAATCAAAGGAATCACTTGAAAGAGAGGAAGTCAAGTTAGAGGTGTACAAAAGTATCAAATAAAGAACCCGCACTCCTCAGTTTTTATGGGAGACAGGGATGATATTTTGGACAGGGAGCTTGAAACATAAATGACCATATTAGCTGCAAGAGATAACAACAAAAATATAAGTACCTTGCAGCTTTGGTGTTATGTTTGGAAGGAGACATTTTTAAGATATAGAGCAGGAGATGGACTGATATTGAGCAACATTAAATATGATGAACACTGCAAGGATGTTTATATATGTAAAGTTGTGCTGGTGCTCAGATACAAAATTGATGACAACAAAAGCTGAGGTGAAAAGGACATGACAAACTGTCCATCATAGAAGTCTGTCCAATGAGGTGACATGTGGAGTAATATCAGGAGGATTCACCACTGATACAGGGTGACATTGTTGCAGCAGATAGAGAATAAGCAACAAATTTGACAGTTGCTGAATATAATCAGAAACAGTATACCAAGAATAGAAACAGAAGCGCACACACAGTTCACATTTCACAAAGTGAGCAAGCCACATATGAGTGTGGGGCAAGACATGAAGGGCACACAGACCACACACAAGGTAGATGGGTAAAAATCCATCATCCCGACAAGAGAAAAAATAGGATGAAGAACACAAGGCCAAAGACCATCGAAATGGGAATTTGAAGTACTAGTAGCACATTGACATAGATGTTTAAAACATGAACCAGTTGTAGCAACCCATTGTATGAAACCAACAAGAAGCAACATCGGAGAAGCATCATAAGCAAGGGCATGACAGGTGAGATCAACACTGCAGTGATAACAGGCCACGGACACAGACATGGGAAGGGAAGTGAAGTACATGCAGGTGCACAAGCCAATGGATCCCCAAAACACAGTGAGGGACGAGAAAGCCTAAATACAAGAAGTGAGAGATACCTGCTGATGAGTGCACAACAAGTGAGGAGATTTTGGGCAAATGAAAGTTAGCACACAATAGCACCTAGTATAGATAAGTAGTTTCAATAATTGAGCACCTGAAAACACAAGAGATGACCATATCACTCAGCATGCTCCATGGGAATTACAACACAGCTGGAGAACATATGTCCAAAAGACTTTGAGCAACACCATGGTGCTTATGATAATTTTCAGGGAATGCGCTAGAGCAGAGCATGACAGAGACCACAAATCCAGGGAGGGACACATGTCTAGCATACCTGTTCAAGGTATGAAGAGCAAAATGCAGTACAGAACATCTAACTTACAGGTCAATGTTGGGTAGGATGGTGGCATATTCTACAATAACTTTGCCATCAAAAAGATGGATAAACCAGATTCATGGCATTTGACAGACATTAAGGCAGACAACAAGGCCATGGTGGAGGAAGCTGTCTTTACTGTTCAGGGGATCCTGATATCAAAGGAGTTGCTGCCAGTGCTGGAAAAGCCAAAGTAAGCCACAAACATAATCAGATGAGACACAACATTCAATAGTTGTTGAACAGGATATCCACACAGCGCTTCAGATATCTTTGACAATGTGTCATATTGACAGGTCTTGGATTGGCGATGTTCATGAGGATATTGGATACTGCAGGGGAGGTATACAGATACTTTGGTTGTCAATTTACAGAGGGCATATTGGATAGCTGGACAGGCTCACAGGAAAAGTACTATGACTCTCCATGCTTCAACATTTCAAATCAGTACTTAACACCAGCGAAAGATGCAAAGGGCCTACAGGATACACCTTTCCACAAAGGAGTTGATCCTCACAGTATACTGCATGGAATGGCACAAGGCGACAGCACCTGCTCGTACATGCACACCGAAGACAACCAGGTACAGTACTTTACTGCCTACAGAGACAGAAATGGAAATAAAAAGTCAGTAAACCAGTGTTTTCCAGATAGATGATTGAAACTCACTCCTACACATAAAGATTTCATGCCTGCAAACCACAGACCTTCCATCTTGGAACCATAGTCCAAGCTCAGCTGTCATTTGTCATGATTCCCATCAAAGGAGGCCACCACAAGATGATCATGGTGTTGAGATCATTAGCAATGTTAGATGGTAGGGGTGCAGTGTTTATTGTGGATTTCTACAGGTCACCATGGTTATTCATGGGTTTCAATAGAACTAAGTATTTTAATAATATATTACACTAAATTAATACTGACATTTCATTGACAGAATTCAAGTGCTGACAAGTGTGCTATTTTGGGCAACTTTGATCAACAAGTGTTTTCATGAAAACACATCAGATGCCAACATTGGATCACAGAATTCTGCCATCAAAAGCATTACTTTTGTGTGACATGGTGGTAAAAGACTAGGTACTTTTTGACATGGGGGCTCATTGCTTCATCCTCACCTTTCATTGAGATAATTAGATTTTTGTCAAGCCATGGAGCCTATCTTTTGAGCCATGTATAATTATGTAGTTGATGTGGTGTAATTTAGTGATTGGTGAAACACCTGGTGAGTGATAGTAATGAAACACCACACACATTTATTTGTTCCTCATGGAGGGAACAGGAAGGGGAGATCATCATATCCTTGCCAAAAGGAATCTTCGGAAAACAAAACATAGAGATCCCATCACACCATCACAATTAGTGAGGCTAAGCAAGGTAGAAATCCTCTACAGATCACAGAATCTATACTAACAATGGTCAAGAGTTTCAAAAGAATTTGCAAATCATGAATAACTTCTGAACACCTTAATTATCCTGATCCTGGGGGAAACGAACCTCAGAATGATACCAAGCACAGAAACCTCAACGGTGGGTGTCTTGCTTAGAGCGCAGTACTGACAGACCAGGTGAGTCCAAGTCTAATACAAACCAGCCTCATGCACTGGGCATCCCATGGCCAATCACAGGGTGCTAGAGATGCTTAGAAGCCTGAGGGTCACCCATGCTTGAGTTGTAGGGCCTCAACATAGACTTGGAGGAGTTCAGGCTAGGTTGTGATGGTGGCATAAATTATTTGTAAATTAAAATTAGGAGTCAATCATGCCCAAGTCACATGTTAAGTTTATGATTTGTTAGCCTTGCAAGCCCATCTTGTACTAGTAGTATTCCAAATTCACAGAACATCACATGACAAGAAATAGAATTAATTTGACATTTCCAAAATGTCAAATTAATTTCTATGGCTGCTCATGCATCATAGCCTATCTCCCCAACAGAAATCCAGTTATTAAAACCACACAGAAGTCATGTGGAGCTGCCACCTCAAGTGTTATTTAGCTAGCCTTAGTCTCTAGTAGGCATGGATGGGTTTCTTTATTGTAACAATTGTAACTTAGTAAACTGTAAGGCTCTGAGGGTTCGCTGCACCAAAATGGACCACAGCCCCCAGAAGACTCGGATCAGAATCATGTGCCTTAAAAAAAAATCACTTTCAGAAGTTGCCTCAGGTCCCCAGCTCTCTGCCACCTGCCTCTGGTGACTTATGTTGCATCTACACATTTTTGGGTTGTGATGCAGTGCATTGATGCCCCAGGTTAACTTGACTTCATCTGCTGTCCCACATGCCCCTCAACCACATGCAAGGCAAGTTTTTTCCCCCTTATGTGCAATTTTCTTTCCAAGAGAAATGCCCCCCCTGTTGCTCTGGATCTGACATTGGAACCAGAGAACCAGGGGCAGCCCCTTCTCAGTGAAAGGGCAGCAGCCTTCTGGCTCCAGCTATGCCCTCTCTGTGCATCTGGATCTGACCCTGGAACTGGAGAACCAGAGGCAGCACAAGGGCAGGGCTTGCAGCAGCATTCATTTGAGCTCTTGGCTCTCCACTCATGGGCCACTACCAACATCAAGAAAGATCTTCAAGGGCTCATCTCAGCCTGCTTTCCTGGATCCAAGTCATCAAAACAAGCCATACACAACTTGTTTTAGGCCCCTACTACACAGTTGCATCACTGCCGGTACCATTTGCATCTACATTGTTTTAGCAGGTACCCTTGACAAGAAGACAAACACTTACCACCCACAGTTTTCCTCTGGTATCTCCACCAAAGTGGTTTCAGCTTCTGTTGGCACTGCTGACTCCTCTGAGCTCCCATGCTCTACCCTCAGCTTTTTTGACAGACCTGCCCCAGACACCTCCACCTCCCCTACCACTTTCCTCTTACCCTCTGCCACCCTCTGCTTTGCCTTCTTCATGGCCTTGCATGTGGCCTTTGCTTCTGCTGCCTGTATGTGCTGCCTCTGCCTCCTCCTCAGCCTTAATTTAGGCAGGTATGAGTCCAGACCTAATGATGCAAAAACTACCTGCTGACACCAAGTTTGGTAATAGGTAAAAGGCATTCAAGACATGAACAGCAGGCCCACAACAACATTGATGCTGAAGCAAAGAATCAGATACAGCGAAATTGAAGATGGAGATGAGATGAGGAACGAGAAGCACAATAAGATGAAGTAGACATCAGTGCAAGCACAGAGTAGATCATGTATGATCAAAGTGTAGTTGAATGCCAGCTCACTTTGCTGAACGTTGTTTGAGAGTGGTGACTAAGGGCTTTGTCACAATGATGAGTGACACACATGACTGCTCAATCAGCAATTGCCACAGCAACAATCAAACAGGGAGCAAAAGCTACAACAACAACAGCATGAGCAAGCAAATGGTCACATAAGCCATCAGTCGGCAAACACTGCAATGTTGGTGCAAACATTTCCCATGGTTACCCAAGTCAGAGGATAAACCTTGTTCTCAATACTGAGAACTCAGAATTCCAGATGAGCAACTAGAGGAGGATGACAAAGTAGAAGATGACTTGGATGATGATGATGACTCGGAGTCAGATGAATCAGTGGGTGAGTTCATCTCAATGTCATCTGAGCTGTTTTTGAGGTCCCTTTGTATAGTCATCAGGAAAATCTAGAAAAAACTTAAACAAGCTTATTCTTTACTTAGTGGGTTTATCACCTGCTAAGCACAAATAAGCAAAAAATAAGCAAATGAATTGGCTTACACAGGCTTAATGAGTACTTAAGGCTACTTATTTGGGCTTGGAATTTAAAATCTAGTGAACTAAGTTGAATTAAGTACAAATTAAGTGCATTAAGTTGTAAATTAAAGCATCTAAGCCAAGTCATTTGCTTATTTTTAGCTTATTTGTGCTTAGCAGGCGATAAGCCCACTAAGCCAAGAATAAGCCTGTTTAATTTTTTTCCAGATTTTCCTGATGTAAAGTTGTTCATCTCCTGCTCGGTGGTCAGTAAGATCATTTGAATCAGTGTTTGACATTCAGAGATAGGGGGCATATTTGATGTTATGTATCACTCAGGAAATAAAAGTTGAATACTAAATATCTTATTTGGTAGCAAAGTTGAGGTAATGTCTGCCTCTCAAAAAGGAGCTGTTTATGGGTGTTCACAGCTCTGACCCCAACTCATGCACCAACTCTGGTCACATTTTATGAAGTTGCAGTGGCAGTTGGGGCTGAGTTGGGGTGCTGTGAAACCCCCCATTGCAACAACCAGGCAGGTGTTGAAATACCAAATGTTGTCAAACAGGTGATTAAGTCCCCCCTCTTCTCTGTGCAAATACTCAATGCTTCTGATCTCAAATAGGCTCTACCTCCAATCAATGACAATGTGTGTATTTCCCAAGAAGATGATGACTTTTTTTCTGTCTCTTTAGCTGCCAGTGAACTAGAGGAAGACAATTTAGACAATCTCCCCAAGATCAGGCTTCTTCACAAAGCCTTTCCAAAGGAATACCAGGCCACTTTCTCTAACCTGATCACTGAAACAGGCTTCTATCCAATACAAAAGAGGATCAAAGAAATCATAAATAAAATGAAGATGCCATTTATTTGCCTGAGCCACAAGCCATGGACAACATCTGTCAGGAGGTGGTAGATGGAGCTGTACATTGTCCTTTCATCTTCAGGGACTTACTGACAACTGTGCACAGCGGTCTGATATCTTGAAGTTCATTGAGGAACAGAGACACCAGCAGCTTTACTCATTTTGTATGACTCATTTGCAAATTGATGGGAACTTCAGAGAATTTGAATTTTGCTAAAGTATTGCTTGCAGTACCCTCCTGGAGCTCTACCAAATGTCAGATGCAATATCTACCATATCTACAGGTTTGCTACCAAGTTACTACCAGGTAAATACAATGTCCATCATATCTACAGTGTTTACAGTGTATATAAGGATCTAATCCCCTTTGAATCCCCTACATTGAAGAAGTACAAAGGCTTCATTCAAAGAGATTGCTTCTTGCGGAGAGAAAGTTGTTTGAGTAACTCCAAATCAGCGGCTTCATTCAATGGCGCCTCGGATTGTTGGTGAAGACGAAGTGCACGATTTAAGCATACTTCAGCTTCCTGTAGATTGTTGTATTGCAGATAAAGTTTTCCAAGCATTTGGAGGCTATTTGCCTCACCAAGAACAGAATGCGCCTGTTGATAATGTGCAAGAGCTTGCTCAAAGGATGCCTTGGCTTCATCTAGCTGGTGTCGTCGCAAATGCACATCTCCGAGCTTCTGGATATCATTTGCCTCACCAAGAACATCATGTGCCTGCCTATGAAGCTCAGTGGCATGCTCAAATGATGCATGGGCTTCATCGAGCTTGTTGCGTCCCAAATGCACATCTCCGAGCCCCTGGACATCATTTGCCTCACCAAGAACATCATGTGCCTGCCTATGAAGCTCAATGGCACGTTCAAAGGATGCCTGGGCTTCGTCTAGCTTGTCTCGTCGCAAGTACACATCTCCGAGCTTCTGGACATCGTTGGCCTCACCAAGAACAGAGTGTGCTTGCCTATGGAGCTCAATGGCACGCTTGAAGGATGCCTGGGCTTCATCTAGCATGCCTCGTCGCAAATGCACATCTCCAAACTTCTGGACATCATATGCCTCACCAAGAACATCATGTGCCTGCCTATGAAGCCCAACACTGCGCTCGAAGGATGCCTGGGCTTCGTCTAGCTTATCTCGTCGCAAGTGCACATCTCCGAGCTCCTGGACATCGTTGGCCTCGCCAAGAACACTGTGTGCCTGTCTATGAAGCTCAATGGCGCGCTCGAAGGATGCCTGGGCTTCATCTAGCTTGTCTCGTCGAAAATGCACATCTCCGAGCTTCTGAACATCGTTTGCCTCACCAAGAACAGAGTGTGCCAGCCTGTCAAGCTCAACGGCGCGCTCGAAGGATGCCTGGGCTTCGTCCAGATTGTCTCGTCGCAAATGCACACGCCCAAGCATCCGGAGATCACTTGCCTCGCCAAGAACATCGTGTGCCTGTCTGTGAAGCTCCGCGGCGCGCTCGAAAGATGCCTGGGCTTCGTCTAGCTTGTCTCGTCGCAAATGCACATCTCCGAGCTTCTGGACATCGTTGGCCTCACCAAGAACATCGTGTGCCTCCCTATGAAGCTCAACGGTGCACTCGAAGGATGCCTGGGCTTCGTCTAGCTTGTCCCGTCGCAGATGCACATCTCCGAGCTTCTGAACATCGTTTGCCTCACCAAGAACATCGTGTGCCTGCCTATGAAGCTCAATGGCAGACTCGAAGGATGCCTGGGCTTCGTCTAGCTTGCCTCGTCGCAAATGCACATCTCCGAGCTTCTGGACATCATTTGCTTCACCAGGAACATCGTGAGCCTGCCTACGAAGCTCAATGGCATGCTCGTAGGATGCCTGGGCTTCATCGAGCTTGTTGCGTCCAAAATGCACATCTCCGAGCCCCTGGACATCATTTGCCTCGCCAGGAACATCGTGCGCCTCCCTATGAAGCTCGATGGCGCGCTCGAAGGATGCCTGGGCTTCGTCTAGCTTTGCACACCGCAAATACACATCTGCCAGTGCAAAATGACAGTCTGCGAGCAAGCCTGGTGAGCCTGGCACCGTGTTCTCCATCGCGAGGCATATTACCTCTTCCACAGGATTACCAATATAGAGTGACCAGTGGGTGTACCCGACACATGCACGGACTACGAGATGATCCACTCTATGATGCCTGCATATTTGGACAAAGATCGCATGTATATTGCCAAGTTCCGCTGGAATTATTGCATGGCCAGTGGAATCCGTAAGGTCTGTAAAAGTATTTATCATCTCGGCGTAGAAGGCAGCTAGCCCGCTTCTGAGCTGTTCCGGTACCTCCAACCTTTGTTCACAGAAATGACGGATCGGTGCAAGCATTCGCAGTCTGTGAGGAGTGCTGGTTTCATCAACATTCAGAAGCGATACTCGTCGCATTGTGAGCAATGCTTCATGAAGGCGGATATCTCCCGGCAGGTGACTTTGTAATTCATTGATGGCCGGTTCGCTGTATGGGAATCCATCTGGCAGAATAGATAACATGGCGAGGATATGAATGGTGTTTGGGTCTGCCTGCATCCGGGGCCCGTACACGGATAGATGAATAGATGTGTCGAGATTCGATAGTCGATCTTTGCTACCGTTCTCTACAACCATTGTTCGTGTCTTTTCCCATCGTGCCCACAGGTACTCCGAGGTCTCGTTCCCTTCTTGCAACAAAGCGCTAATAAGTGTAACAGCTAGGGGTATCCCATCGATCGCGTTCAACAGCTTTTCCACAAAGACATCCACCTGCCCACAAATGGTCTCGAATATCAACTTTGAATCGGCCTCACTTAATCGTTCCAGAGGGGGAAGAAAAGGCTTCGACCACGAGACCTTCGAAGGACGCTGCGTGCCGCGCATTGTGATGATAATAGCCAGCTGCGGTAGATGATTGAGGTGAGACAGAAAGCTCTCCACCTCCGATCGTACTCCTTCGTTATCCCAGACCGTCTCAAAATTGTCCAGACAGAGAACCGCATTGTTACCGAATGAAGAAAGAATCACGTCGATCAGATGTACATCACGGTTCGCAGGTGGAATCCGTAAGGCATTAGCAATTTCTCCGACCAGAGCAGACACAGACGTGACTGCTTCACAGGAGACGAAGTACCGGGACGGGAAATGATTGACCACCACAGGATCATGTAGCGAAAAGAGAGCAAGCGTCGTTTTCCCCATTCCGCCGCCTCCCAGGATCACAATGCGCGCTGGCGCTTTATTCAGCAATGTATCGACCACTTTGGACTTTTCTTTATCCCTTCCAATCATGAGTTCGGACGGAGGCGGTAAAACAGGTTTGTAATAAACAATACTGAATAAAGAGGCATATCAGTGGTTCCGCCAGAAATACAAATTGTATGTTGTACTCAGAGGCTGTTGAGAGTTGTGAAGGGCGTTGGGACATGTTGGTGAGGTGAGATTGGATTTGAAGATCGGTCTAGAGCTAGAATGAGAATGGGTAATCCAACGATGTGAGAGAAACATGCCACGAAGTCTGTATTGAAGTCATTAATGAGACGATCATATTTCTCCAGGGTGCCTAGCCTTGACGTGCGGTTTACAATTCGATCAAATACGCCCTTCGATGTGTGCGTCTTGAGCACTGCGAGAATTTTGCTTAGGAGACTGTGAAGGAAAGGTAGGCGATAGTAAAGTCAAGGGATGAAACGGCAATCCGCACATATTGTAGTCTCCCAATTTCCCCTCTATCTCCTTCAACTGATCCCTGTTCGGCGACGACCCAACTCGGAGTAGTCCATCCAGGATAACCTTCGATCTACGGAGTATCTTATGGATGAGTTCATGCGATCGATCCTTCTCCGCTTGAATTTCCTGTGCGTCGTGTCAGGGTAGGGTCGTTACGTTCAATCTCGCACGCACGTCTCTGATGCTGATGATCTGGATGACAATCCCTACAAATGCCTTGATATACGGTACGGTCTTGAACAATTCGCCAGCTTCCTTCGCGATCCTCAATACGGTGTCAACTGTGTTTGTCGTGGTGGATGCGACGTATCCGGAGTTGTTAGTTGACAGAATAGCACCGTGACCGGGTAGTCCGTGGGCAACCATCGTCATTCGCGAAACTTGTAATTCAGTGGCTTGCGATGACTCCATAATCGCTAACAGTGAAAGATATGTTAGGGATCCACTGGCATGTAACGTTGGTGACCACTACTGATAATAAATCTTACACTCGGGTAGCCGAACAACCGCATTAGATCACCGGATAATAAATAACACGAGTACAGCTCACCTCAGTGTTTGCGGGTAGCCAAACCACCTGCTAATCCCACCAAACACCTCTTGTTAGAAGTGGAATAGGGTATGCCGTCCCCCTCTAACAAGTAAATTAGACACGTAGGCGCCTCTTTCCATAAACCTTGAATACCACCTAGTAGCACTCAGTCATAAGTCTGGTTTATGGCAGGTGCCGAACCTCCATCAATGTCATCGGTTGCCGTCCCGATCATGGCTCCCACGTCAACCCGTCGTTCCCATCAACGTCCGCTTATGTCCGCCGTCGTCGGCTAAGCTTGTGCGCGCCGTCGGCAACAGCGAGCTCGTTTCCTTCTCCTTGCTCTGTTTCCCTTGATACCTTTTGCATACAATGACTGCCATATGTATACAGAGTGAATATATACTATGATTTCCGCTTTTACTGCCCTATTAAGTGAGGTAGAGTGCTGTCCTTCTGAGGTGAGCAGGAGAGGGTGCTACCCTTATACAGGGCAGACTAATAAAATCATATTCATGTCTATGTACACAACAGGGATAACACTACAGACTTAGGGTAGAGAGGGAAAGGGAGGAGAGTGAAGGGTAGATGGATGGGATGAGGGTACCTTCTGGTGAGCTGGTAGGTGACCAGGACTATAAAAGAGTAGCTTGAGAGGTAGATGGGTCTCATGTGGTGTAGCATGTGGGGGGTAGAGACCAGAGGAACAGGGGATAAGTGGCAAATTATGTGTGAGGTGATGGTAGGAGGACAAAGACTTACCTGCTGTCCTAGGCCTCCCTATGTATAACTGCATGCTATAGGTGCATAATAGAGAGTATATGAATGATGGGGAAAACCAATAAGCAGAGCCACAAAGCATAGTATAGTCAAAAAAGCGAACTAGGAGTTAGGAAGAGATATACATACTATTAGAGATCCATAGCCCCATATTTGCTTGATGTACTGGTTATATTATGTCACAATGACATGATAGACAGAGTTCCCTTGAGCAAGAGACAGTCCAGATAGCAGGAGAGGCCGTATCATGTACCAGAGAGCATGTTGAACCAAGTGTTCCAAAAAAAATAAATTTTCAGGAATAGCTCCACAGCAACATAATGCGTCGTCAAGGGGATAGCAGGGGTGTATAGAGGGAAGTCGATTGCATAGAAGGGATGAGAGGGTATTGAGACACATCCGATCATGGATGTCACGTACTCCTGATCACACCATTCATCAACACTCGCTTGAGCATCTTGCCTCCATTTCTTCACGGATCCCTCTCGTCTCTTTTGTGTTCTATGAAATTGACTCCCCTCTATCCACCCCTGCTATCCGCTTGATGACGCGTTATGTTACTGTGGAGCTATTCCCAAATTATTCCCTTTTTTGGAACACTTGGTTCAACATGCTCTCTGGTACATGCTATGGCCTCTCCTGCTATCTGGACTGTCTCTAGCTCAAGGGAACTATATCTGCCATGATATTATACCATTGTCTAACCAGTACATCAAGCAGATACAATGCTATGGATTTCTAATAGTAAGTACATCTCCTCCTGCCTCCTAGTTTGCTTTCTTGACTATACTATGCTTTATAGCCCTGCTTATGGGCTTTCCACATCATTCATATTGTTTTTGTTATGCTTTGATAGCATGCAGTTATGCACAGGGAGGCCAAGGACAGCAGGTAAGTCTCTGTCCTCCTACCATCACCTCACACATAATTTGCCACTCATCCCCTGTTCCAATGGTTTCTACCCCCCCATACTGCACCAAATGAGACCCATATACTTCTCAAGCTACTCTTTTATAGTCCTGGTCACCTGCCAGCTCACCAGAAGGTACCCTCATCCCATCCATTTACCCTTCACTTTCCTCCATTTCCCTCTCTACCCTAAGTCTGTAGTGTTACCCCTGTCATGTACATAGATATGAATATGATTTTATTAGTCTGTACATCAGAGCAGAGCCCCCTGTATAAGGGTAGCACTCTACCTCACTTAAGAGGGCAGTAAAAGTGGAAATCATAGTATATATTCACTCTGTATACATATGCAGTCATTGTATGCAAAAGAAATCAAGGGAAACAGAGCAGGGAGAAGGAAACAACGAGCTCGCTGTTGCCGACGGCGCGCACAAGCTTAGCCAACGACGGTGGACATAAGCGGAACGACTTGATGTGGGAGCCATGATCGGGACGGCAACCGATGACATTGATGGAGATTCGGCACCTGCCATAGACCAGACTTATGACTGAGTGCTACTAGGTGGTATTCAAGGTTTATGGAAGGAGGCGCCTACGTGTCTAACTCACTCTTGTTAGAGGGGGACGGCATACCCTATTCCACTTCTAACAAGAGGTGTTTGGTGGGATTAGCAGGTGAGTACGGTTGGCGGGAGGGCCACGGTTCGATTTTTGAACGGCGATATCACATCACATGTCATCACTCGATCATCGTCCTCATCTTTCACTCTTCACGATCTATCCCACCACACTGGCAGCTCAATCCAGAGTCGTTCTGTGTCTTTTGTATCTTTTGTCTTGCCCAATAATTGTAATCTGTCTGTTCAAGAGCTTATTAGCCACCTTTTCGGGTCGATATGATGGAAGTTGATCTCACCCAGGGTTGGATTTGCAACATGGCTTCATCTCATGCCTCAAGACCTGACTGTTTGATGCACGCGACAACCTCAGCACACCTAGTAGTCGCAGCCAGTCGCGAACCATCAATTTCAGGTCAATTCATGACAAGAATCTTTACTCATGCCTGTTTCAAATGAGGTGCTACTTCGCTTATTCTCCTCGTGGGGATTGTCTATAAATTTGTATCATTTGGTGGCCTTTGGCTATTCTCTTGCAGTTTGCTGTGGGCTTATCAGGTGGCTCACCACCATTCCAATGCCAAATCTGTCTGGAAAGAATGGATATGGCAACAAGGAGTGTAAGTGGTAGCTGTTCATTATCATTTGATGGCTTATTTTCATGGTTAGACCCACAGGATGCAGTGCTTCATGAGGCCCTCTATCAGTATGCAAAGGAGAGACTCATGATTCCAGAGAGACTGACGTGGCTGAAAGTGGAGCACAATTTGATAATTCAGTGAGCTTCTCTTATATTTCATATCAACGCAAGCCACCTCCCAAGCCTGTTGCCATGCAAGCTATCCTTGCTAAAGTTGCTGCAGATCCAGCGCAGAGAAATGGTGTGGGAGCAATTGGAACATTTTTGAGTAACGACGGAATACCTCTCCCTCGGTATGTTGCCTCATTCCATCGACTTTTTCTCCTGAATATCTCCAACTCAGGGACTTGATTTGCCGAGTTCTTGTAGTCTACCATTCTGAAGGTCTTGTTGCCCGATTCCCTGGTGCACGAGCCATCAAACGCTCACCACTTTCTGCCATTGGCCCTTTTCATCAAGATCATTCGGATGGACACGATAAGCTCAATTCTCAGGCATTGAGGATGGGCAATGTGTCATTGCCTATCTATGGTATTAAGGATCAGTGGACGAGCTTTTTCAAGCACCTCGTCACCATCCTGAACAATCGACTAGCAACAACCATTGGGCATGTTCACCTCGATTGCATTGAGAAGTACCTTGGTATGCATCGACTTAGCCGTTGTCTTAACAGAGTAAATAATTTGGTTTAGCTATTCCTATTACAAGTGTTGTAGATAAGGGGAGTGAAGTAGGATTTTTATATGCTAATCAAGATGCTTTATGGTGTGTATCATTTGTGATACTATGTTTGAACTTACCATTTCTTACTTTGTACATCTTACAGAACTACCTATGCACCAGACCTCGATATAGCAGCATACCCACCAGTGCTTCAAGTGAAAGTGTTTACAACACCCCAATCGAAGGTTGCTGGAGTTGGCTCCAGAAAACAATTGGTCGCAGCTTCGCCGAGATTGTGTGAAGTGGGTTGGTTGATGGGATGTATAATACAAACGAGGAACTTCATGTGTATGTGTTCTCCCATACCCATTATCTATCTGAGATTATTTTACTAGAAACCTATTCAATTGGCTATGGCCTTGTATTTTACAGCATCAACTTAACAATTTTGTGGAGTACTGAAATAACCACCAGATTTGATCTCAGCCAAAGAAATTGAATGTCTCAGGCACCACTCCTCATCATGCATTTACTGTCCCAGAGTCTTATGGTGGACAGGATGCAAGGATTACAATTCACAAAGAAGTAATTGATGCTCTGCGAGCTACAATACCGGTTTCCCATGAAGACACGATGTGATGGGTTGATGATGAGCTTGTGGAATGGGCACAGGTGGCATATGAGGCAATCAGATCTCCCACAATGGTGCCGCTTTCTGGGTGGACGATCTTTGACAACATAGTACATCTGTTGTAGTAGATATCATTGCTACTAACAAGCCTTTTACCCCCATGTGCCATGTTGAAATAGCCCATGTATATGTACGATGACATGTTGTTAACTTTGTACAAAACTTGAAAGTAGCTATTAAGATGATACTTGTACGTCACTGGCTTCTGCAACTTGTTGTGCTTCGGATTTCCAGCACTGGAGTGGTATACATATATTGTAGATCTTCATAGTTGACTCCCCAGATATCTTGGAGGCATATAATGCTCATGAACTCTGTGGTGAAGAAACAAGTGAATGTGGGTAACATTAAGAACTGTAGCTGATGTAAGTAATGACAGGCAATCAGTCTATCTACAACAGCAGAAAGATATTAAAAATATGTGGTATCAATATGAAGTGGTAAGGAGAGATAGAAGTTAAGCATTCCCATCCATGGAAGGCAAGTCCAGGCCACAACAGAAAAATTGCACTGGTGCTGTCTACAAAGTGTTGATATCCCTTCTTGCCCATAATCACCAACACCGCTAGTCCTATGTGAAGTATGGTAGATATCAGAGAACATAAAATATAAAAACTTGACACAGGCATTCTCACCCATCACTGGTATGTGTCTGGAGATCAAAGAGAACCACCCCATCCTGATCATTCACATTCATTGGAGAGCCTGGTATACATCACATTAATATGTATGCTCAAGCCCAGGTGAATGTACCACAAACCCTGGATGTCAGCAAACACTAAAGATTTTTTGCTGACAACATAGACAAAATGAGGAAATGCCATAATCATTTTGCCCATCTTGTCATTGCGTGGAGGATGCTGGAGGGTGCCACTGAATTTGATCAAAGAGATGGTGCGACAAGGTTCCACAAGCCATACTGCAGAATTATATCCACCTGCATCATCAGATGCAGCACTAGATGTGCCGCTTTCTTTAATAATGAATGCATCAGTGACCTGGATGTCTAGATATCACATTAAGATCTTATCCAAGATAGAAAAAAGCAACAATGATCACCTCAACATATATCAACACCCTTTTCCTTTGCAAGCTTTTGGAATTGCTGCCAAAACCACAGAGCTTGCTTAAGGCAGATAAGCTCCTGATTTAGAAGGATAGCATTAGATTCAGCATCTAAAGAGTCCAAGCCTGCTCTGAAGAATCGCTTTGCCATGAAAAGGTTGCTATCAATAATGAGCTGACCAAAAGGAAATTTGATGGTGAATTTTCTAACAGTGAAGTAGTAGCTTGCCTTGAAAACCATTTTTGCCTCTCCTTTACCGAATGACTCCTTTTCCATCAAGGCTGTCTGAATGACAGCACCATCTCCAGGCCAGGCAATCTCAACATGGGAGGTATGAGCAACATAGCCTACCTCAGCCTGTATAAAGTTGATGGTTTCACAGTTGCCATTAGAAAAGCCACAATGTGGGACTGCAGAGCAAACAAATTGAGATGCAAGGCTTGCAGCTGTGTCCATATGATTACTTCGATGATAGAGGGACTTAATTATCACATATGGATGGTACAGTTTCTCTGAGGCCAGGCCCACTTTTGTACTGGGGTGACCACTGCACCAGATGACAGAGAATCCAACAAGTCAAGCAGGCTGTCAATTTGAGCTTGCTTTTGTGTTTGAAGCTTGGGTTCTTCATCACATCTTATATCTTCTGCATGCTTCTTAAACTACATGAAGGTACTGAAAATGTTACATATAGCAGAATACAGAGACACATATGGCAACTTGGTCAATGTAGACCTCAAAACATAAGGTGGGCCCTTTTGCTGCCTTGATGCATGCTTCAGACGGTTTGTAGAACACAGCATTCTCACCAACCATGTACATGTTGTACATGTCACCAACAGTACCAAGTTGTGATCCCATTAAAAGGTGCTTGTTCCTGTGAAGGCAGATCTCAGCCTCATCCATAAGGAGTGTATATATATCAGTGAGTGCCACACCATGATCAGGCTATTGATACGCAAACCTGATGAGACTGATCACCCCTGTCTTCTCCCAGATCATGTTAACAGTCTTCATCACATCATCCAGGACCTCTGAAAGACAGGCATCATGTGTTAGGAAACATGTACAGTTACCTATCATAATTTTTCTTATTTTTTCGCAATAGTATTACACCAAAAAAACATTAAAATTATCAATGAACACGACCATGAGATGGATAATTCTCATGTGTCCTATATTTAGAATATGTACGCAACTGTATGCTCACATCATAAAACAGTATTCAAATATTGTACAACAGTTGTAACTTAGTATATAAACCAATAAATACTAAGAGACACATTAGTTGTGTTCTCTTAGGATTCCCACCATCACCTTGTGTGTGGAAACACCTTTGTCAACCAACTGTTCTATTATTACCACATCACATCAAACTTTGATCCCCCTTTCTATATTTGTCGCATCTTCTTGTAGAGCCCACACAAAGATCCTAGTGTGGATTTGGTGTTGCCCTGACAGAAGAACACAACTCTTATTCCGTGCACCCTCACTTTTGTTTCACCCTGCCACATCCGAATACCAATCCCCAATCCTCTTGTCATGAGATGAGAGTAACTTGTGTTTATGTAATCTACTTTTGCTTTGTAATCCGCACATCAGCACTGCCTTATATTGTGGTTGTCAGCGATCGAAAGGCAGTACTTGTCTGTAGGACAGCTGCAACCAGACAACCATTTGGCTCTGGTTTAGTGTACTATTTTTAATACTAGTTATGGCCTTTTGCATTAGTAAAGTAATTGCCAAATTGGATTGCCGAAGAAAAGGTCCCGAGTCAGCTGAAGAATCTTATTAGGTTTTATTTTTAGCAAAAATGTCATGACTAATCACATAATTTCTGATCCTGCTAATCACGATCTTACACTGGAAGAGAAAGTTGACACATTCACTACACAAGTTTCTCAACTAGTAAATTACATATATGTCATGCTCCAAAACCCTGTCCAGCTGGCACCTACTGTGGAGGAAGAGGTAGATGAATTTTTATCTCATCATGAGGAAGAGTTGTCGCAGAATACTGGAGATGGCAAAATTCACTTACCTAAATTTGCACTGCCACAATTATTTGATGGAACAATGAAGGATACTAAATCCTTTATTAGTTCTATTATATTGCATATTAAAGGTCATGAACCTGAATTCTGTACAACTGAATCCAACATAAAGTTTGTGCTATCCTATATGCAAGGGGGCAAGGCAAAATTTTGGAGGAATGAAGCCATCAATCAAATTGCTCAGGGTCACAAGCCATTTAAGAGTTTCCAAGATTTTTTGGATAAAGTGGAAGCTCAATTCAGAGATCCTAATCCAAAGGTGACAGCAGTAGGAAAATTGAAGACCATGCAGCAAGGGTCTTCCTCAGCAGATGAATTCATTTTGCAATTTAAAGCCAAAGCTTCACAGACCAATTTAGGAGACACGCATTAATCAAATATTTGAAGGCAGGATTTAATCCATCTTTGTTCAAGTCTATATATTGACTACTGGTTATGCCTACAACATTGGAGCAGTGGTATGAATGGGCTTTCAAGCTTGATTGGCAGTATCACCAAGAACAAGCCAAGTTGAAGTTGCTACACCCACATACTATGCACACAGGTTCTAAATTTGGAAAGTCATCAGGAGGAAGTTCCAAAAAAGGAAAGGAATTGATCGTACCCGAGATGAAGGCACAGCCATTGGCCATGGCAGTGACACTTCCTAATCAGTCGAATATTAGTCAGCACACATCAGATGCTGTGGATGTAGATCGTGCAGGGAGACGTCCCCTGATTAAATGTTTCAATTGTGGAAAGTTGGGTCATACAGCTAGGTTTTGCAGGGAGAAGAGGCAGATTCGAGAGGCGACAACAGAAGAGCAGAATTTTCCTGAGCAGTCCCAGTGAAGGTTTCCCCATTGGAGACTCATAATCAATATGATGTATTAACAGTGGAGGAAACCAATAAATCATGTCCCCACCCAACCAATCCTATGCTAGTAACCTATTACACCCTCAATTTCATTTCTAAACTACATAATCAAATTAGGTGTAAAGGCGAAGCACATCATCAATCCAAAAATAACCACTTTTGGAAAACTCCAAAAACCTTTATCCACTTAGCACACATTGAACACAAAGTAACATTGACAGTAGGATTGAAGACAGTTGACACACATGCAATGGTAGATGTTGAGGCACTATTAGACAGTGGTGCTACTGGTTTATTTATAAATCATGCATTGATTCAGAACAATGGAATTTGCACATGTAAACTTGAGCATCCTGTAATTGTGTATAACATTGATGGAACAGTGAACAAGGGAGGAAGTTTTACTGAAGAGGTAACATTGATTATGTCCTACCAGGGTCACAAAGAGAGAGCCATATTTGATGTGTGTGACCTTGGAAAGACTAATCTAATAATAGGGTACAATTGGTTACATAAACATAACCCTGGTGTTGATTGGAAAACTTGAGAAGTGAAAATGAACCATTGCCCTAGGGAGTGTAATGTGTTTGGTAGGAAGTTGAAGAAGGAAAAGATGGTGAGAAGAGAGAAGAGTAGCACAGGGAAGTATTCAATCATGGTAGAAGAGGTTCCTGATGAAGAAATGCCAAATGGGGAGAAACCGATCATGATCGAGAAAAATGATCCCAATTATCTATTTTGGTTTATTTGTGTAGGGCAATCATGGAATCCAAATCCTCCAAAGATTGATAAAACCATGGAAGAGTTGGTACCTGAGAAGTATCATAAATACTTATCAGTGTTCCAAAAGAAGGAATCAGAAAGAATGCCAAGAAGGAAACCGTGGGATCATGGAATTGAGATGAAGCCTGGATTTGTGCCGAAGAAATCAAAAGTATATCCCTTATCTCCACAGGAGCAAAAAGAGGTTGATGATTTCATTAATGAGCAATTGAGGAAAGGCTATATACGTCCATCAAAATCCCCACAAACTTCACCCATATTCTTTATTCCAAAAAAAGACTTAAAAAAGCGCATGTGTACCGACTACCGCTATCTGAACGAGTGGACAGTCAAAAATTCATATTCCTTACCGTTAATCTCAGAAATTATTGACAAGGTTGGAAAGGCAAAGAGATTTACGAAATTGGATTTATGATGGGGTTACAATAATGTGTGCATCAAAGAAGGAGACGAATGGAAAGCCACTTTTGCTACGCATTGAGGATCATTTGAGCCATTAGTCATGTTTTTTGGAATGACTAATAGTCCACCCACTTTTCAGAATATGATGAATGATATTCTAAAAGAGGAAATCAATCAATGTGTTGTCATTGTATTTATTGATGACAT
>QLOK01007760.1:0-12091 GCA_003313805.1 Tricholoma flavovirens
CCCATTGTGGAAGGTTCGCTACAGGGTAAGTCACTTTGACTTCATCTGCTCATGACGAAATCTTAAGCAATCAACCAGTTAGGCATGGAAGAAGAGATAGTGTTCTTTCTTCTGCAAACTGTGGTGCCCCATCACCAGTTGCAATCTGTGCTTATGCATAATTCCATTCGTGGTTGGGTCTACTTAGAAACAACCATGAACGACGATCTAATTCACAATCTGCGACTTTCTCCTGGCATAGTTCACTGCAGCAGGGACATCATCTGGGAACAGGTTGATTTTGCAGATTGGACAAAGGTTCTCAGTCAACATGATTCCAATACCAATAGTAACTTGGCTGTGGGGGATTGGGTGTCGGTGCACAAAGGGACATACAAAGGGGACATAGGTTATGTGGCAGCAGTAGAGAACTGGGGGGGTGTCAGTCTTTTATTGGTTCCTTGCCTGCCAGGCCCCCGCCATCCTGGCTCCTCTCTTTCAAAGAGAAAGCATCCAACCCTTCCAGAACCCAACTTATTCGAGCCACTAGCTGTCAAGTGCATTTATGGGACTGACTCTGTCCACCTGGGACCCCATGTTTACCGCTTCAAGGGACACACATTTGAATATGGGCTTATCCTCAAGGCGTTTGACCTGCATTCAGTCTCATCTAATCCTGTCCATATCTCTATGCAGCTGCTCTATTTGTATCGGCATGCTGACCACCCTGCCCTCACCACTGCTACATTTCCCCAGCCCTTGGAATGGCATTTCCAAGAAGGGGAGGTGGTTTGGGAACATCGCTCTTCTCAGAAATGTGTCATCAAAGTTGTTGGAGATACTTTTGCCAAAGTAAATTTTCGGATGAAAGAGGGTACAAAGCAGGTTTCTTTGTCTGACCTACTCAAAGAATTTCATCCTGGAGACTTCGTTGAAGTCATGGGTGGGCGATTCCAGGGACAGAGCAGATGGGTTGAAGGCAGCTGGAGTAATGTTGTCCATATAGCCATGGAAAGTAGCTCAGATGATGCTACTGAAATTCACAACATCAAGGTTAGCCCATTTTTTAATAGTCAGCCCTTGAACTAATGCTGGCTTCAGAGTATTGAAGTTCATGTCAATTGCTTGAAAGCTGCTACCCCGCCTTTCTCATATGCGCAGTCATCCTCTGGCTCAGGAAACCGACTCTGCAACAACCCCATTCCCTGGATTGGCACAACCATACTTGTATCGAAGCTAGGACATCCAATGAAGGGGTATTGAGGTGTTGTCAAAACCATGCTTTGCAAGCAACAGAACAAAAGTGGTCTCTCTGTTGTAGCGCAGCTTGCACATTTTGATCCCACCTCCCCATATAAAATGGTGGTCCTCGATTATGATGATGTCATAGAAGCCAAGTATGTGGATTTTGGGTATTTGTCGTCCCTTCTGAATATATGATTGTTATAGGTCCCAATGTAAGCTATTTGATTTCAAGAAGCCACAAAGCAAGCTCTTCATTCCTCTTAATCAAAGGTCATCAGGACACCCAAACACTTCAACCCTCTGCTCCCTCAAGCTTGGGCAATTCGACTCCCATGCCTGATTGGGCTCCTTCATCGACGCCTGCTTGGAATCCTTCATCCTGAACCCCCATGCCCACACCATCAACTCCTTCCTGGAATCCACTGCCTTCATCAAACACTAGCCCCAACCTAATCCCCGCAACAGCTGTTTCAAGTTCTAGCACTCATCCAGCATTGCCACAACACCCACTTTTAGACTCACAACTACTTGGTGTCCAGCTAAAAGTAATAATTAACGGTGGGAACTTCAAGGACAAAGAGACGCCTATAACTCTTGAATTGGTTGCTGGAAAACCAAGTATTCAACATGTGAGGTACAATACATCAGAATCAGTAGACCCAGCATGGGTTTCTCCAAAGTACCCCCATCCAACCCACGACAATGGATTACTTGTCATCATGAAAGGCGAGCATTGCAGCAAATACGTGCGGCAAATTCACCACAGGTATGATCAAGAAACTGCAATCATTATCTTGGGTGTCATGAAGAGGACGGAGAATGCAGCTGACAGCCTCACAGGAGAACAGCTGGAGCTCAGTGCAGATCATCTATGTGTAGCTGTCGAGATGAAGGAGGATAAAAAGTGCAATGAATCAGTTATGACTGCCATTTGTGAGCAGGCTCGCAAAATACGTGCAAAATAGATTTAATTTATGTTTATAATGTATATAAGTAAATAATTTCTATACAAATATTGGCAAACCAGCTTTTGAGCTGGAGTTGTGGTTGGTAAGCTGCAGCTTTGACTCACCTCATGCAATAGCAATACTGTAAAGTCAGGTATGTTGGTCTTGGTGTCTTCTTAGTATCACACCTAATTTTTGGATGACAAGTTCACCGAAATGGCAAGCAATCGGATCAAGCAAATTTATTTGGTATCTCTTGCCACCCAGGACTTGGATGGCATGATGGATGTTGCTGCTGACAATCAACAAGGCAATCTATGTGCTTAGTCTCTGGCGCTTCTCTCGCATACAATCAGGCATTGGCCCCTCCCTAATGCCTGCATCCTCTCACTCTCTTCCCTGTTTACTTGATTGGAAATTGAAGTTGAAGACCGGTGATACGACTCCCTACCGCTCTGCGCTCCCCAAAACAACATCCTATGACCACCTCGATACTTGCGCCTACCTTCCGATCGATTTGCATGAGCCGCACTCACCGCATCGATGCGCCTTTGTCATGTGCTTTGGCTTACTTCTCATCACGAAGCTTCCAACATGTTCAGCGGCTTAGGAGTATTGCCATCCAACATTCTACAGTTGTTGCTTACGTCATATACATAAAGCGCATAAGTTCAACAAACCTCCGACAAAAGCTGCATATCACGCACTTCCGCACTTTTGCGCACTTCTGCGCCTTTCTTACATTTTGTTGCGCCTTCGGTCCGACATTGTTCCTGACCTGTCCCGACATGATCGACATCCAGATTAGTATCAACAAACCACCTGACGGAGGCGCACTTATGACATCATTGATTCGTAATGCGCAGCACTTGTGTTCACACGAACTCTGCAGAAGCCCGAGGCATGATTGCTGTCCACCCGTATGGTACAAATGGAGCTAGCACTAGTGGCGCATCAAGAACAGGCATCATCAGTGATCCCTGCAACCCACCTCCTTCCGCACTTATGTCAAACCCCCAGCAAGAGTGCAATATTATAAAGACTGGTATCTTTTATTGTTTTATCGGACAGATCTTCTATCTAGTACCTTGCGCTTATTCACCTTTCATATATCTCCATTTGTATAATTTTTGTAGTATAAAAGACCTGTACATAGCGCTTCAACAAAAACACAGAAGGAAGTCACCTTGATTTCCCCATGTTGTTTCTAACTCGAAAGCGATCTTATATTCTCGTATAGTTGTGCCACGCTCCCGTATAGCCTCATTCATTGTTGCGCTTTTGTATAAAGCGCCCTTATCTTCTCATCGTGTTGCGCTTCGTCTCCGACTAGCCGACTTCGAGTTATTTTTCATCAGATTGACTCATACCGATACCTCGACAATTCTCCTTAACCTTTTCTCTTCCGTTTTACAGTTGTTTGTATTCACACCCTCGACTGCGTTTGCGCCTTTTTTGTGCCTTTCTGCATTTTATCCGTCACATGATACCTGAAGGACAATCCAAGGCCCTCTAATTGAACCCTCGCATATCTAGTGCACCCGCAGTGGTAGGGATCTGCGCTTTTCATTTCTTTTGGTTGATCTCACACCGAGAGACAACACAAACCATCATTATTGGAGCCCACCACGAGGGTTCTGGTTTGAAATAACCTCATTTAGACCTTCATTGGCTCGCCCTTCATCCTTCATTATTAATTCGACTCGCAAGCTTTGTACAGAGCTTCTATCTGCAGAGCATAATCTCGGACAAGTTACAAACATCAAAGCGCTATTTCTACACAACAATTACCACTCGAGCGCACTGTCTTCCATTCAGAATTCTCCCCTATCATCTCTCAGTACTCTTACACCATCTACTTCAACGCATTCTTCACCACCTAACCCATTCCTAACTCTTCTACCACTGACATCTTCACTTTTATCAACCATGGCTACTCAACATATGCCAGCAGCATCTAACCAAAATGCGCCACGATTTGATCCTGTCAAACCCCGAGAGCTACAGCGCTACTTTGATGAAGTTGTGCAACTTCTCCGCGATTGTAGCATTACCGATGAGACTGATAAGAAGTTTCACACCGTGCACTATCTAGACTGTGACACCGCAGACACTTGGAAGCAATTACCAGAGTATGACGCTGCACATAGCTATGATGCCTTCAAAGAAGCTGTCCGCAAACTCTACCCTGGATCCTGACTAGGTAGTAAATGGAGCATCAGCGATCTGGACAAGTTAATCGGCAAAACAGCATGAGTTGGATTGGTCACTTCAGAAGACATTGCTAGGTATTATCGCTCATTTTTTAACATCAGCGAGTATCTGGTAGGACAAGGTATAATCACGTGCTCTGATCAAAGCAGGATGTTTGTGAGAGTATTCTGCACTGACCAGCTCGAGTGCATTTTGATCCGCCTCTCTATCGCTGTACCAAATCAAGCCGCCAATGTTCCTTATTCTTTAGATGCCATTCGCAAGGCAATTGACTTCATTTTTGATGGACCAGCTCACTATTTCCAGCCACTTCCCGACTTTTCATTTCATAATGCAGCACCCTCTTCGCCATTATATCCCCCTTATGCACCTTATGCTATGCCCGCAGCATCAGCGCCAGCACCAGTACCTGCACCTACGTCGCCTCAAAGTGCACCAGCAATCAAGGCAGAAGATTTCGGCGCACTATTCGAGCGCATGATGCAGACAATCATTACTGCAATAGGAATGACCCGGAGAGAACCATCTGCACCATGCACTTATGGCAATGACACCTGCAATGGGTGCAGACAGACTGGCCACTACATAACCGATTGTCCTACCATCAAGCGCCTTGTAAACGAGGGCAAGTGCAGACGAAATGCTGAAGGGCGTGTTGTCCTTCCAGGTGGCGGCTTTATCCCTAGATCTATCCTGGGGAAGCACTTGGCTGAGCGCATTGAAGAGTGGCATAGACGTAACCCAAATCAAATCGTTGAAGGACGACTCTCTTTGAACACAAATGCGCAGCTTATCTATGATATTGCACCTTCACCTGTCGCGAAAGCACCCATCCAATCGACTTAGGTATCAACGTCACCACCTATTACGACACCTGTACAACAAGTAGCGCCTTCGCATTTGACTAAAGAGGACCGCATTCATGCACTCGAACAAGAGCTTATGACTTTATGTAGGAAACAAGTATTTGATGGAGTAGAAATTGTGCACCGCCCTCCGCGCCCTCCGGAGAACGAGGAAAGCGCACATAGTTGAGCACCCCAGGCAGCTCCGATCAACGCACACCAGCCATCGGGCGCTACCAACCCTCACCCCGAGACAATTGAGGATCCACCAGTGCATCCATATTCCAATATTCCAGAAGCCCATTTTCCACCATCTTCAACTACAGCTGATCAACCATCGAACGCTTCGAAAGCCAAAGAGCCCACTACCCAAACTATTGTCCCAATCCATAACCCAAAGATTATCGACGAAGTCTATCAACGTGCAATGAAAGCGCACTCCGTAACCGTCTCCCACGAAGAATTGCTATCTCTTTCGCCTGATTTGCACCAACGTCATAGGGAACAGGTCACCCCAAAGCGCATTTCTACCACCAGTCCGGAAACCACCTCAGCTAATATTGCATCCGAAATGCTTTTCACGCAATATGCGCTCAATACTGTAGACATAGATGACAAATGTTTTAATGCAACTCTGCCAGCATCTAGTGCGCTAGCCTCTCCAGACCCTATCATTCTTTCCGACCCTTTCAAACAATACATCAGCAACCTCCATCCTGGTGAAGCACAAGATCCCAACATACTCATAGTCGCAAAAGAATCACATGCACTGCGCTCTATTGACATGTTAATTGACAACCAGGAATATGTGGAAGCTATTGTCAACCCTGGATCGCAGATTATAGTGATGTCAGAAGCAGTCTGTCATGATCTCAGCCTTCAATATGATCCGCGCATTCGTTTAAATATACATGCAATCTGCAAATGGAGAAGTAGATCAGTCGCTCGGACTTGCGCGCAACGTTCCAGCCCGCATCAGTACAATTGTCATATACATCCAGGTTCACGTTATCTGATCACCTGCATACGACATCCTCCTCGGCCGTCCCTTTGATGTATTGACTCGATCAGTAGTGCACAATTTTGTGAATGAAGCACAAACTATAACCATTAGCGATCCAAACTCAGGAAGTGTCACGACAGTACCTACAAAGCCACGAGGAAAACCACGCCATCATTTACCTTTGCCAACTATGCAATACTCAAAAGCTGCTTTTCCACAAAGCGCAAATTTTCACATCGCTTCGAGGAATTGATTGAAGATCAAGGAGAAGTTGCAATAATACTTGAAGTCGACCCAGTTACTCATTTCTATGCAATCTCTCAGTATGCTACTATTCTTCCAACAGATTCTGTACCATCAAGTGCCATCGTTTCGTGTCTTTATTTATCTCAGTGTACCAACACCCCTATGCTTGCGCATTTATCTTCGACAGACTCGACTGCATTTATCCCCGCCAACAGCACCACCAGCCTAGCCATCCCACGCTCTATCTTCAAAGAGCAACCGATGATTGTAACGCAAAAAGGAGTAGTGACGAAGATGAAGTACAAACTGGTAGTAAAGAAGGTAAAACCGGTAATCGCATCAGTCCCGAATGAATTCTGCATCGAGTGCAACATTATTGGTGACCCACTTGAAGCATTACCAACATTATCACAGAACCCACCATCTTTCGTACCAACCGGACGATATACCGAGGAGCGCATGCGTGCGGTTCAAGAGCGCCATTGTGACTTCTTGTTACCCAAAGAAATGAAGTTATTACACCACTTGATGTCATTGCAAAACAATGCATTTGCCTGGAGCAACATAGAACGAGGTAGCTTCAAAACCGAATTCTTTCCACCAGTCGAAATCCCTGTCATACCGCATACACCATGGATTGAGCACAATATACTGATCCCACCTGGCATTTATGATGAAGTTTGCGCGATCATCTGCAAGAAGATCAAATCAGGTGTTTATGAGCGCTCGAATTCCGCTTATCGTTCGAGATGGTTCTGCACACTCAAGAAAGATGGCAAAGCGCTGCACATTGTACACAGCTTAGAGCCTCTCAATCGAGTGACTATCCGACACTCAGGTGTTACCCCGATTCCCAAACACCTCGCAGAGCAGTTTGCAGGCCGTTCATGCGGTGCTGTTTTGGACTTATACGTCGGATATGACGAATGATTAATCAAGGAATCATCGCACGATTTCACAACGTTCCAGATGCCTTATGGTGCGATGCACCTCGTTACCCTCCCAATGGGATGGACAAATTCAGTCCCCATCTTCCATGATGATGTCTGTTACATTCTACAACCCGAAATCCCCACCTACACAGTTCCATTCATCGACGATGTCCCTATTAAAGGCCCCTCAACGCGCTACCTCTTACCCGATGGCACATACGAAACTCTCGCCTCGAACACAGGCATTAGGCGCTTTATCTGGGAGCACTTCCAGAATATCAATCGCATACTGCAACGCATGAAATACAGCGGCAGCACCTTTTCCGGAACAAAGTCTATGTTATGTGTTGAGAACTTTGTTATTATCGGCCACTATTGTATGCCATCCGGAAGAAAGCCGGATGAGAGCAAGGTCAACGTTATCCGCAACTGGGGACCCTGCCAAACAATTTCCGAAGTGCGCGCCTTCCTTGGCACAGTCAGACTCATGCGCATTTACATTCGCAATTATGCACATCATGTCAATGCACTCACGAAACTAACGTGCAAAGATGTACCATTCGAATGGGGTCCTGACCAGAGCGCAGCACAAGACGATATAAAGCAAGCTGTACTCGATTGCCCTGCGCTTAAACCGATCGACTACACTTCTGACTCGCCGGTCATCTTAGCAGTTGACACCTCACAAATCGCTGTCAGCTACTACCTCTGTCAGGAAGATAGCAATAATTCGAAAAAGCGCATTTATAACAGGTTCAGTTCCATTACGCTTAACAATCGCGAAATGTGCTTTTCACAGCCCAAGCTAGAACTCTATGGACTTTATTGCGCCCTTCGTACTTTGCGAGTCTACATTATTGGAGTATGGAATCTTATTGTCGAAACCGATGCGCGCTACATCAAGGGTATGCTACAAAACCCTGATATCCAACCTTCCGCCAGCATGAATGGCTGGATTGTTTCAATTCTTATGTTCCACTTCACCCTAGTACATGTCAGAGGAGCGGTCCATGGACCAGACAGACTATCGTGCAGACCCAGGCAACCTGAAGACCCAGAAGAAAGTGATGATGAAGAATTCGAAGACTGGATCAATGCAGTACATGGCTTCATGCACACTTTACACCCAGTCAGCCACTCTTACACACCGCAATCGCTTGTGCTTACCCAGCCAGAACCGACATCAAATGTGCCAAGCTTATGCAATGCTCCACAAACATATGACAATGACTATAGCCAAGTATCTCGCAGTCCAGCAGCAGACGAAGAAGACGACCGGTTGGACTTTCTATGGCTTTGGATGGATACTTTGCAGAGACTGGACAACATATTGGATACCGAATATAGCGCTTTTCTGCGCTTTGCCGCAGGATTTTTCAAGGACAGCAAGCGCTTATGGCGACGCCATCCACAGGGTGCGCACCAGCTCGTCATTTGGCAATCAAGACGACTTGCAATTCTGCGCTCCATGCATGACAACATTGGTCACAAGCGATTTTATGTGACACGAGCTGCTGTACTCAAGCGCTTTTGGTGGCCGCATGTTAACAAAGACATTGTTTGGTTCGTGCACACTTGTCATATATGCCAGATTCAACAGACACAGAAAGTGCTCATTCCGCCAATCGTCGCAACACCCGCACCTTTATTTGGCAAAGTGTTCATCAATACTATGCACTTACCAGCCTCTGCCGGAAAGAAGTACATCGTACAAGGGTGCTGTTCGCTCTCTACCTGGCCCGAATTCCACGCACTTGCCAAAGAAAATGCAACCGCGCTCGGTGATTGGATATTCCAAGACCTCATATGCAGATGGGGAGCACTGTATGAGATCGTCACCAACAATGGCCCAGCCTTCATCAAAGCGCTCACACATCTCAGCAAGTGATACCATATCAACCACATCCGCATTTCAGGCTATAACTCTTGCGCAAATGGTATAGTCGAAAGATCGCACTTCGATGTACGACAAGCACTCGTCAAAGTCGCAGATGGCACCGAAGCCAAATGGTTATACTCATTATACTCTGTGTTTTGGGCAGAACACATAATGATTCGGAAGCGCCTTGGTGTTTCACCATACTTCATTACGACAGGAACAGAACCGTTAATCCCCCTTGACATAGTAGAAGCAACCTACCTAAACCCCCCACCCAATTCAGTACTTTCTGTAACCGATTTGATCGCAAGACGTGCACGAGCTTTACAGAAGCGACCAGAAGACTTGGAGCGCATCCATTCCAGAGTATATGCCGCAAGGCACAAAGCGGCGCTCCGATTCGAGAAGGCGCACTCCAGGACGATTTGCCACTTTAACTTCCAATGAGGGGATTTGGTACTTATGCGCAACACAGCCATCGAAAAGAGCCTTAACCACAAAATGCGACCACGTTACCTTGGCCCCCTAGTGGTTGTTTCAAGAAACAAAGGTGGTGCCTACATCATCTGCAAACTCGATGGGACAGTCTTTGATAGACCGATCGCCGCATTCCACATCATTCCATATCATGCACGCAAATCCATCACATTACCCGATATTGCACTAGACATCAACACTGCATGTTTGTGGGAAATGGAAGATTCAACGATAACAGGCACAGATAATGAAGACACAATTGACGACGAACAACAAGAGGTAACCGACATAGTTGATGAAGAAACCAATGAAGAAGATACGACGTAGCGTTTGTGCGCTTTTGCGCTTTTTTCTTTCGAATTCATTTTCTTCAATTGCGCTATTCTGCACTTGCGACACCTTTGTTTCGCATTTACTTTTTATTGTTTTTCCGTTTATTTAATGATCCCCTTCCCCATTTCCTCCCTATTTTCTCTAAGTTGCAGCTGGACATTTGTCCGTGACTGTGCAACCTATGGGTTTTTTGGCCATGATGATTTACTGAGCCTTCCCATTTTTCTCAAAAATTTGTTTTACCTCAACACTGTTGACTGGGACAGTCAAAATTTCAGTTGAGAGGATATGATATGACTCCCTACTGCTCTGCACTCCCCAAAACAACATCCTATGACCACCTCGATACTTGCGCCTACCTTCCGATCGATTTGCATGAGCTGCACTCACCGCATCGATGCACCTTTGTCATGCGCTTTGGCTTACTTCTCATCACGAAGCTTCCGACATGTTCAGTGGCTTAGGAGTATTGCCATCCAACATTCTACAGTTGTTGCTTACGTCATATACATAAAGCGCATAGGTTCAACAAACCTCCGACAAAAGCCGCATATTGTGCACTTCCGCACTTTTGCGCACTTCTGCACCTTTCTTACATTTTGTTGTGCCTTCGGTCCGACATTGTTCCTGACCTGTCCTGATGTGATTGACATCCAGATTAGTATCAACAAACCACCTGATGGAGGTGCACTTATGACATCATTGATTTGTAATGCGCAGCACTTGTGTTCACACGAACTCCGCAGAAGCCCGAGGCATGATTGCTGTCCACCCGTATGGTACAAATGGAGCTAGCACTAGTGGCGCATCAAGAACGGGCATCATCGGTGATCCCTGCAACCCACCTCCTTCCACACTTATGTCAAACCCCCAGCAAGAGCGCAATATTATAAAGACTGGTATCTTTTATTGTTTTATCGGATGGATCTTCTATCTAGTACCTTGTGCTTATTCAACTTTCATATATCTCCGTTTGTATAATTTTTGTAGTATAAAAGACCTGTACATAGCACTTCAACAAAAACACAGAAGGAAGTCACCTTGATTTCCCCATGTTGTTTCTAACTCGAAAGTGATCTTATATTCTCGTATAGTTGTGCCACGCTCTCGTATAGCCTCATTCGTTGTTGCGCTTTTGTATAAAGCGCCCTTATCTCCTCATCATGTTGCGCTTCATCTCTGACTAGCCGTCTTTGAGTTATTTTTCATCAGATTGACTCATACCGATACCTCGACCATTCTCCTTAACCTTTTCTATTCCGTTTTACAGTTGTTTGTATTCACACCCTCAACCGCATTTGTGCCTTTTTTGTGCCTTTCTGCGCTTTATCCATCACATGATACCTGAAGGACAATCCAAGGCCCTCTAATTGAACCCTCGCATATCTAGTGCACCTGCAGTGGTAGGGATCTGCGCTTTTCATTTCTTTTAGTTGATCTCACACCGAGAGACAACACAAACCATCATTACCAGGCCGACATGATGGCTGCCCTCTATGTGGATCCTAATAGAAATATTGCCCTAGAAGCCATTTTTAAGTCCAAGAAAGTAAGCAAATAGATCCTGCTCACTGTTTCTTCTGATTTGGGGAAACAATTAACAGCTATTCTGCTTCCGCTGCTGTTGGCAACTGGGTCCACCTGTACACTGGAATTCACATACTTGACATTGCCTATGCTGAATCATCAACCTAAATTATCTCTGCAGTTGAACAGGAACTCACCTTCTTTGTTAGATTCCCTGCTACCGTCACAATCTGAAAGGTGAACATCCCAATGCTGATTTTCTGGCAGCCCAAGCTGATTCTCTGGCCTGATATTCCATTGCTCATCGTCATGTGGTTCTGTGTCAGGTTCAGTCACACTTTCTCCACCATTACCCTTGCCTTCGCTTATGTTGTCAATGTCATACATGACGCAGTTGCGAATGGTACCGGTGGTGAGATACGAGGAACAGGAGCTTGGAGTTGTCATGGTGGGTTGTGGATTTA
>QLOK01007769.1:457-29871 GCA_003313805.1 Tricholoma flavovirens
ATCGTGATCTTCGAGCCCTCGAGCTTGATCCAAATGATTGGGAAGCGATATCTCAGGTGGCTGGGTGGCTGAAAGCATTTCGATCTGCTACAACTGAGATGTCCAAAACGAAGGAACCAATGCTATCGACTGTTCATGCTATCTTCCGAGGTCTTCAAGACCACGTGTCTTCTATATTGCAGGAACTCCCAGACTCAGCTCCATCTCAACTGAGGATGGGGCTTGTTGAGGCTCACACCAAGCTTAGCGACTATTATTTTCGCTCCGATGAATCACCTTACTATACATGGGCAGCATGTGAGTACAAGTTTTCGGTGTAATTAATGAACCATCCGACACAACTTGTATTGGTACTACAAGTGCTTATTGCTTTTTTTACCAGTACTTGACCCTCGCATTATGTACAAGGGGCTTAAATCAGACTGTGCATCAGACCCCTCACTCCTAGCTGACCTGGACGAGGCGAAATCCAAGCTCAAAACTTTCTATCAGCAAAGTTACGTGTGGCGCTCACAGTCAACCAATTTACGACCCTCTCAAAGTTTGTCTACAGTCGCTTCACGGAACAGCAGTGTCAGTGGATCACCGGAAAAAGTAAACTTCACTTCACGGTATCAAATGAAGGATAGGATCATGGTCGATGAGGTTGACGAGTATTTCAAACTCCCCTGAGAAGATTTCGAGTGCTGCAAACCTCTTCAATGGTGGCTGGGAAGACGTTCACAATTCCCAAACCTCTATCGGCTCGTCTGTGATATATTTTCCATACCTGGTAAGACTATCCTTCCTGTTGAATTACTTGAGACTAAATTCAACACTGTGTAGGCTCTGCAGTTGCAGTTGAACGGATTTTTTCGGGTGGTAGGGATACCATCTCCTTGCGTCGTGCAAGTTTGATTCCTGACACAATCCGGGTTCTTATGCTTGTCAAACAGCACCTTAGACTTGCACGCATTTCTTTGCAGACAGACAGCTCGTGATCATTGTTAACTTTGATAAAAAATATTTTATATACCCGTATACGGCCGTTTTGAGCCGTTTTGACTACTGTCCGTACCGTGAGGGTCCTGAAACGATGCCGACATCTATGGCTACAGCATGACCGTAACCGTAACTCTACCATACAAGTACGTCCGATAGCCGTTACGGTACGGCGCGCACCCCTACATCTGCTGCTGCATTGGCTTCCATTATTTCCTTCTGCTTCCCTCCCAATTTCCCCTTTCCTGATTTGGACTTCTTGCACTGCCAACTGATGTGCCCCTTTTCTCTGCACCTGTAGCAGGTGAGTAGCAGGTGATGTTAGGGTTTACCTTCCTTTTCCCATGCTTTCCTGCCAAGGCCATCTCATCAGAGTTTTTGAGGCTGAGCCATCAATCATGTTCCAGGATGCACACAATAAGTTTTGATGCATCCTTCATATCTGTAGTGTCAATAGATGCAATATAATGTACAGTTGTTCCAATTTTCAGGGAGTGAGGTTAGCAAAATTATGCAGAATTCCTCCCCTTCAATCTTCTGTCCTAAACTGTGCAGCTCCTCCTGATAGCCACGCAATGTCCTAATATGCTCTTTGATCAGTGTGTCGTCCTCACATTGTGATTGGAATAATTTCCACCATGCCTGAACAATTCCCAGCACTCCCTGAGCTTCAAGCAAAGATTTCAGTGTGTCCCATGCTTCCTTAGCCATTGTTGAACTCACAATGTATACCAACATCTTATTGGCTACCCTCAATTGGATCATAGATAGTGCCATCCTATCCTTCTTTTTCCATGCCACCTTTCCTGCCATGTCTGATGGCTGAGTGATCATTCCTTCGATATACTCCCACAGATCTTGTCCCATCAAGATGTCCATCATTTTGATCTTCCATATGGCGTAATTCTCGGCACCTGTCAATGGTTCGATCCAGTAGACGTTTTGTGTGCATTAATGATTCAGTCATGGTTACTGATTTATCTGGGGTGTCAAAAGTTCAAGTTTAGTGTGTATGAGAAATTTCAGTTAAGGCCAGGGCCCATAACCTGTTGAGAAGTAGAGGACTTGAAAGAATGAGTGAACTAAGTTGGTTATTTTTGCAAGGCACTATGTACAGAATATATATACTACTTTGGGTCATTGCCCACTGTAAACTAAACATCTAAGCAAGAAGCAGTATCTATTTACAGCAGTGCGCTCAGCCCTGATCATCCTTGTTCGGTTGCACTAATTATAGCATTGGAGTTGCCATATTCGGCTCCGCTGATCAACACTCAACAACTAGATCCATGATGGCTCAGTGATGATCAATGATCAATGACACACATTGCCCCATAAAATACATACATAATACATAGTGTTTATATAGTTTGTAATTACTTGTTCATCATCATCATCAGCAGGAGTAGAGGCAATTGCATTGTAATCTTGATTCAGCTCACTCAATTTTTATCACACAAGTAAACCATCCAAGATGTAAGAACTTCCACATGATTTCAAAGAGATTTTATTGGACATAACTTGTCAAGATGGTGTTGTTGAATTTACAGAGCCTTTTTATTGTGAAAGTTCCCGATTTGGCAGCGACTGGTCACAGAAAGTAATGGCACGTGACATAGGTGGATGTCCTACCAAGTTACACTGCTGGCACCCTATGCTCCAAAATCCATGTAAAATCTTTGGTGCTTTGTTTAAATTTTGCAGGCAAATTTGAATACTTGCAAAACTGTAGACAAAACTTATGTTCTCGGCCACTGAAATTCTGATCAAAATTGGAAGTTTGAATTGAATTTGGGCTCTATCAACTTTTTTAGTTTCCTAAGAAATTTTCACACTGCAAAATCTCTATTGATCTTAATCTGCTTTGTAAAGAGTGAAAATGCATCATTTACAAATGGGGAAAAATGCCAGCCATACACAACAATTGTAGTCAAGTTTGGGTTGTGGAAAATCCTATCAAAATCTTTCTATTTTTGGAGATTTTCCACAACCCAAACTTGACTACAATTGTTGTGTATGGCTGGCATTTTTCCCATTTGTAAATGATGCATTTTCACTCTTTACAAAGCAGATTAAGATCAATAGCTTTGTTCAGATTTTGCAGTGTGAAAATTTCTTGGAAAACTAAAAAAGTGATAGAGCCCGAATTCAACTCAAACTTCCAATTTTGATCGGAATTTCAGTGGCCGAAAACACAAGTTTTGTCTACAGTTTTGCAAGTATCTAAATTTGCCTACAAAATTTAAACAAAGCACCAAAGATTTTACATGGATTTTAGAGCAGTACAAAACGTGGGGTGCCAGCAGTGTTACCTGTGACGGCGAAGGTTAAGTAAACTCCAAAACTTCAAACGTTGAACTCTAACAGCCAGCTATCGGAAGCTTTCCGTCCAGTGGCCTGGCACATCAGGCCCGGGGTAGAGTCCCATAATACTTAGTGCGATGTTGTCCCTTCTCAACGCTATCAATGTTTCTGCGCGGCGGCGAGTGGCAGAAGAACGGCTAAATCCTTATGCTGCGCGCTCTCACATTCGAAAGAATGGATCTCAACGGATGAACTTCATACATGTGTCAACCGTTAACGTGTTAAAATGCTCCTCACGGCCAGAAGAACTAAACGCGGGTGGCATTGTTCTCGTGGCGACCATATAAAAGACGTGACGAGAGAATTATCTATCTCTACAAAGTAAAAGGGAGTTAGTTAGAAGCAAACAAGCTAAAGTGAACGAGGAAAAAATAAATAAATAAATAAATTGAGCCCTCAGACGAACATGGTTTGTCCTTCATGGATATTAGGACATATGCTTGTATAATGATATCAACATCTTGGGGCAACCGGACATGGGAAAGGGGAGGAGTCGGTCATTTAGCTAGAAACACACCTTTCACCTTGTATGCACTTTTCCGTTACAAACTCTATCGTTAGAGTTGTTCAATTCTCCTGCAGAATCATCCAGGGTCCAAAGTGGAAGGATACTTCAGTGGGCGGCACCCGCTGTCTCATGATATCAATGTTGCACTATCAAATCCGCCGCGAGGGTGATAGCATATCTTATCCTAACGAGCGCACGTCACATTTTATCTGCACAAAGAAAATACCATCAGACAGCTGAAGATTATCACGTAGACAAACGGTAGCGCAGGGAAGTGTTCAGTTGGTGATGCATGTTACGAGTGAGGATCATGAGTTGTGAAACGTCACCGACTCGGAGAATGGAAGTATATCATCGTTCAAGGCGAGAAAATGGAGACAGGTTACTTACTCTGATATTGAGCTCGGTGGATGTGGAACGATAGATCAAACCAAAGTTACGACTCAAGTAGAAAAACTTCGAGATTGAAACTCCGATTGAAAGCTAGTCCAAGCAGTTTTTCTTCGCTTGTTGCAACTTGTTTCTCGTCCAATTCCTGGATCGCTTTTCTCCTGTGAGTATCATCTCTGTTCCGAGATGCTTCATATCCTCTGTGATGAGCCAAACTTTCAGTTCTGCTTCCGAACGAGAGCAATCAACCTCTTGTGGACAACCATTTACCAAAATTCAATTTCTGACTTCACCCGTACTTTCCTGATTTATTGCATTTTTACTAACACTGCCATTATGTTTTCTAGANNNNTCCTCCATCGATTGAGGTCGCTGCTTGCTCTGGTGCATATGTAAGTCACCTATGCTATATACATCACTGCTGGGATGAAAACAAGTTCATCCATTCGTTGAATACCGCGTTCATTGCTGGGTCCCAAGGACTCCGTTCGGTTTGGATGGAGGGTGTGTCTACCTCGTTCTGGGGTAAATGTACCGATTCCTAGAATCAGCTGCGATCGTGGCCAAGGAAAACACTGGCTTATCTGACCTAATTTCATATTCTTTTACATATATGGAACGGATGTACTCACTGTTTGTGTATAGATGTGCGTTCTAAGGAGTCTGTACACCGAATATGATTGTGTATTTTAAAAGTTTTAATGAAATGTACCTGGCAAAATTAATGACGAATGTAAGTAGGCAACATACGATGTTTTACGCTAGATTTCAAAGGTACTTTTGCGAGAATAGTCAACGAAAAAAAAAAAAAACGCTAAAACCAACCAATCAACAATTGCTGCGTTTTTTGAGCAGCTACCACACATATTCGCGTCCATTACCGCACTCCCTGTTCCGAACTGACCTCCAAGTGGGAACCCGACTATAAACAAAGCAAGCTCTTATCTTGACCTCAGCCCCGCCGTGTGGTGATAGAGTTCCTCTACCGAAGCATTGAATACTAAATCAATTTGCTCTAGATCAACGGGATCAGAACAAAGGCTTCAGGTCGTGGATTGTTATATCCTAATACATTTCATGAGACGCCCCTGACGTTCTTACCCTGCCTCGAGTGTTCTCCTTGTCCTCTTCAGTCGACGTACGGTCCCCTTTCCTCAGTATATATGCACGTTAAATGAAGGGTCGAGACGTCCTGATTTAACTCAGGACGAACAAATTTTCCAGACTACGAGACTCATTACGTATAAGGTTATCATTGTCCATAACGTTGGCCCGCACAGTTGCAGCCACTTTGCCATATCACCTACAATATGGTCGTTTGATATTTGTTATTTGTGTAATATATTTCCTGTTTTGTCATCAACACTCACCCGCAACTTCAATGAAGCGTGGCTCGGTGTCAACTTGAATTTTAGCTCCTCCAATCTAGAATCGAAATATGAATGACCCATCGTTCACTCAGAAAATCTTCACCACAAATGGTTCGAAGCCACCTACTAGAACGATACTTCCAATATCGCCAGTTAATATATAGAGAACTATCTTGCGGATGGCGTGTGCCATATCATAGATCCTAACTGCGCTCTAGAATTTAGTTCGTTCTTAATGGTGAGCGATATCTGAATGCATCTCTGACGTACGATAAATTATATACGCCTTCCCAATCTCAACATCATCACTTTTGCATCGCGTCATCCATACCAAATCTTTGGAAATCTGCTAGATCAAATATGCAAGCTATCGTTTGATTTACGGACCACGCCGTTCTTGACACTGACGACTGGCATACCTTCCTACGGCGAAACGGCCGCGGTATTATCAGGACCGTTTGCTGTCCCACAGTCGAGTTATCGCGGGCTTGGCTGGCTGCACTGCTGCCTGTGAGGGAAACCTTGTATACACCCCAAGCCTCGACTCAAATTCAAGATTCCGACTCTTATGTTCAACTCTCTTTGTCACGCTATCTTTCATGACCACAGATGATATATAATTCGGTTGGAAGCCAGTTCTCCAGAAACTCGGAGAGAATTCAGGTATATTCCCTCACATATAATAAAATCCTGCCTGTCCTCGAGACGGTTTCTCAAACCTGCGGCAAATAGAAGTCAAGTCGTATATCGGGACGTTAAGGCACGGGCTCTTCTCCATGCCTCGAGGTTGGCCACACCATTGGAATTGCTGCCAGCGAGAAAGACGAAGACCCAACAACTATGATGTTTGCCAGTCTTCCTAGACGCTTCTGAAGATTCAACGTTTAGAATCGAAGGGTACCGCGAGATCCTAATAGCCGGATGCCAACCACTCTACACCCTCGCTCTGCCACCCCCTCACTCCGTCGAATCATCGCAGACCCCGGCATCTGCTACTAAAAGCTGCGAGCAACTTCTTGCAGGGTAGATGGTGGGGTGGGGTGGGCGGTAACGATTGACCCGAGCCGTTAGGGCCCACAACGGTATGCCAACACCAGGATCCCCACTCCCCGAGCTCCCCTTCGCAGGATAGATCGTGGGCGCTTGTAACCAACTACGACGGCGATGCTAACAGCACAAATAACGGACGACAGACCCAGGACCCGACAATGCCACCGCGAGCTGCGTTGTCACAAGGTGCATGTCGGGATGGCGGGCGCCCTCCCATCTTCACCATCTCTGTGAGCCAGAGGTGGATGTGGGCGCTAGTACTTTCCGACGATAACAACTGCCTACACCCGCCAACCTGCCCTCTCCCGTCTCCTACCATGGTCCAGGCTCCACATCCGCACCATCGTCACTACATCCACATCCATATCCACATCCACCGCGTATCTCACCTTTCAGCTCCCCATAGAACTCACCCACCAGCTCCGGTCGAAATCTCGTCGACTCCACCGTAGTAAACGCAGCTTGACTCGCGATCAGCGACGAAATAAACATTTCCCGAGCCAACGTCAGTTGCTTCTGAGTTCTCCCGTTTTCGTCGTGGCGCCCTTTTCCAAATCAAGTTATTCCCTCTACCATTGCTCGTCCCCGCTCAGGTTTGCAGGGGGGGAGCAGGGACGACAACGATGGGAGAACGAGGACCAGGAAGCACCAACGATCCAGGGTGCTCATGGCGGCGGGCACCCTTTGCCATTACTGTGACATTCACACCTTAGGAGTTTCTTTCTCATCGAGCACTATGGTCTCCTTTTCATGTTGTTTTCCCATGCTATTGGATTCAATCACAGTTTCATGGTCAACTTCTCACTCGCTTCAAGGTTTTAATCGGATTGTCTACCTACAATGCATTCCACACATCCCTCGCGTTATTTCCCCTTTTACACTTACATCAAACCTCTGAAGAATGTTATCATTGCCTATCAAACATACAATTAAATAGTCAACAATGATAGGAATCATACATAAATGTTCAAACAACCAGGCCGGAGGGAAACTGTTGAAAGTCAGCTATGCCGCCTATGTGCTGCACCAGAATTAGTATGGCAAAAATCAGCACTATGTTATGGCTTGAGAGATAGGAGTACTCACACAATACTTGGGTGGTGGACTACTTGCCTCTGTCTCCACTGGACTGAAAATGATTGTGACTTGGCTCTGCTCCTTCGTGTTCTGCTGAGTTATTTGCACCAACCCTCCTTCCTCAGCCCAAGGGCCATCACTACTGCTAGTAAGAGTGTATACAACAGAAGAAACCAGAGCATTCTTTACCATCGATAGATGGGATTTCGGATTGATAAATGACCCCTATCAGAAACACTGCAAGCTTGACATATCGATTGACCGTGAATGATCGATGATTGATTCCGAGTCCCACTTCGATAACATGAACTGTAAGAAAAGTTTGTGACTTTCGAGATCAGTCCGCCGTGAATTCTTCATATGTTTACGACCATACTACCATACAGTGTGCAACGTGCATCTAGTCATAGGGAGACTAAAGCTACTACTCTATTACAAGATAAATCGAAGGCGATTTCTTGGACTGCCCTCAAGAACGAAACAGAATGCGTGGCGAGAATGAAAAAAGGGGTAAAACGAATAGATAACGTCCATCTAAAAGAAATAAACAGATGGGGTAGCAATTCGCCGCGATTCGGCTGTAGGCGTACAGAGACAATGACACCTAGACAGGCATTTTCGTCTTGATCATCACTGTCATCCGAGTCATTGCCATTACTTACCTCCTCCACCGTGACCCCCAGGTCGCTGCCGCAGTGCCAACCCTCGTCTTTGTCATACGCTCTAGCGATGGTCAATGGGTCTTCGTCAAAGCAGGCACGCCCGAACTGCTGCACTTCATCAAATACGGGTTCCTTGGACGGCGAAGTGGCTGCAACGCTCGAAAGCCCGGGCGGCGTCCTGGGCACATACGACGACGGTTGGTCGCTTTGAGGCCCACTATTACCGGCGCTCCTCAACGCTCGGTCACTCGGTTCATGGCGGAAGTTGAGAACCTCCGCAAATTCACCTGGCTGGTCGCCTTGACTCCAGCTAGATGCTCTCCTGTCAGCCGTCAACCCTTGCCCTCATCCGAGTCGTCTGATGGGCTATACCGGTGGCGTCTAAGCACTTCCTCACTCCGTCTGGTCACCTTGCCGCGACCAGTCTGCGTACCGGTGTTAGCTCGCTGAGGAATGCTATCGTCCGTTAGAGATGATTAGGTCGTTGTATTTGTCGACGATGACCCCGCGATGTATACTTGTTCGGCCGCCAATGTAAGATGTGATTGAACAAAAATTCAAAGCGGGCGCGAGGTTGGTCACTTGTAGTTGGGCTGTTGGATTGGAATGACACGCAAGGAGTATTTCACACAAGGCCTGACGAAGAGCCCTGTCTCGGCCCGTGGTATGCCAGGATTCTTCTCTCGTATTTGCCTGGGTTCGGTAGATTGGGACCTTGAGCTTTTGGAGACATAATGAATTTGGGGCGTGGGCCGGGTAGCTCGCTGCTTCCCTTTGTCGCGTTTCAATCTATCACTGGGCTGGGAGCTTGTCGAGTCGGCACTGCTAGTCTTGGGCCTGCGTATCTGGACATGTGGCTCTGACCTGACAGAACCACGATTATGATTATACTTGTCGTCCCGGGAGCGGCGGAAAAGGGACGAAATAGGGCGTGTCATAACCGTACCCCAGTTCCATTGAAAATGCACGGTGGACATGGGGTCCGAGGCGTCATCGGCTGAGACATGGATTTTCTTTATTGGCGACGTGAGCCATACATCTGGTTCCGGGAGATCGCAGGACCCAGGGGAATTCCTGTAGGGGAAATGGGACCAATATAGTTAGGTTTGAATCGTCTTGGGTTGGGAGAGAAAATAAGGTACATGACCATGGCGTCCTCAGTGTCCTCGGCGATCGGATGTCTCCCACTATTTGGAATGTGATCAGAGTCCGTAGTATCATCAGCTGCCAAGTCGTTGCAAATGGAGTTATATAAGCTCACTCAGAGGCAGGGGTAGCAGGATCTGCGACGAAAGGAGTCTTGCCAAAGAGAAGGCAATAAAGAGTAACACCAAGCGTCAAAACGTCAATGGCTTCTGTGATCTTCGGCAATCTTAACTTGGCTACGGTCCTTGGCTCACAAAAGATTGGCGGGTACTATGACGTCTCGATGAATGATTCCTTGATGATGGACTGCATTGCAGCGTTCAAAATGAGGCCAAGACCAGCAAAGCTGCGATATTCAAGGCCGAGAACAACGTCGCAAATGATACGCCTAATTTGCTCCATAGATTCGCAGTCCTGATTCCTCCATTTGCCTTTTAAATACTTCAGTACTAGTACTGAATGAGTGAAACGGCAAGCGCCATAATATTAAATAAAGGTTGGGCATGCGGTGCGTCAAATATGAAAACTTCGATGAGCCTCAAGGCAGTAAGGACGACTCACCCATGTAAATTTTGTCCCTCGATAACTTTATAAAATGGGTGTGACAACATTTCATAATGGCAATTTCCTGGCTTCCAGAGACAGTAAACCCCAGAAATAGTTGTTGATGACCAACGACTGTAACGTCGAGTTCCATGCGACAGAAGTAAAAAGCTCTGTGGTTTGCGGTTACTAGCAGGGAGTGCTGAACTACTATGCATTCACGTGATATGCGATCTTAGTCGGTAAGCATATTGAGTGGTGGTTTTGGATTCGAAACTATGAAGATAAGCAATTAGGATAACAGGATGCAGTGGGTGGTTGTTGTAGATGATGCTAAATGTGCGTGAACCATAAGAATAAGATCCAAGTCAATACTTTTGTTTTCTACGTGGTGACCCTCTACCTATTCAGAAACCGCCCATGCCTCCCATGCCTCCCATACCTCCACCCATGCCACCTGGGCCCGGCTTGTCCTCTTCTGGCGCGTCAACGACGCAGCATTCGCTCGTTGTCAAGAGGCTAGCCACGCCGCTGGCATCAACCAACGCCGTCCTAACGACTTTCAACGGATCCACAATGCCGCTCTTGATCATGTCCGTATACTCGCCTTTCGCAGCATCATAGCCCCAGCCAAATTTGTCATCCGAACCATACTGCTTCAGCAGCGTGCCCACGATTACGCTCGATTCCTCGCCAGCATTGCCCAAGATGGCGCGGGCAGGGTTCGTCAGCGCCCGTCGGATGATGGCCACCCCGAGCTCCTGATCGAAGTTCTGCGTGGCAATCGGTTTAGCGTCAGGCGACACGGGGGAACTTGCGGATCCACTTCCAGGAGAGGTGGTAGCAAGCATCAGACTAGCTTTGAGGAGGGCAACACCACCACCCGGGAGGATACCTTCCTCGACAGCGGCGCGAGTCGCGTTGAGCGCGTCCTCATACCGGTCTTTCTTCTCTCCAACCTCAACTTCACTTGAACCGCCGACCTTGATGACAGCTACACCACCACTCAGCTTGGCTAGACGCTCCTGAAGCTTGGAGCGGTCAAAGTCGGAGGTAGTGGGGTCGGTAACCAGCGCGCGGAGTTGCTCACAGCGCGCTTGAATGGCGTCTTTAGATCCATCACCATTGAGGACGATGGTGTCCTCCTTGGTGACGGTGATGGACCCGGTAGAGCCGAGAAGGTCAATTGTAGCGCGCTCAAGTTTGATGTCAAGCTCATCTGTGAAGACCGTACCGCCGGTCAGAATGGCAAGGTCGCCGAGGATGGATTTACGGTTGTCCCCAAAGCCCGGGGCTTTGACGGCGACGACTTGGAGTTGACCACGGAGCTTGTTGAGTATACAAGCGGCAAGTGCCTCGCCGTCAATGTCCTCTGCAATGATCACCAGGGGTCGGCGAGCCTGTGCAGCGAGTTCGAGCGAGGGAAGTATGTCTTGTAGGAGGGAAATCTTCTTTTCACTGAGCAAAATAAGAGGCTTCTCAAACTCGACTTTTTGAGCCTTGACATCTGTAACGAAGTAGGGTGAGATGAAGCCGCGGTCGAAGCGCATGCCTTCGGTAATCTCGATTTCGTCCTCAATTGTGCGTCCTTCCTTGACAGTGATGACGCCCTCTTTGCCTACTTTTTCCATGGCTTGCGCAATGAGGTTGCCTATGTGGGCATCACCGTTGGCTGAGATGGTGGCAACTTGTGCAATCTCGGCAGTAGTAGTAATAGTTTTGGTGTGCGCAGAGAGGTACTCGACAACGCGGTCTACAGCGGCTTGGGAACCACGACGAAGGTCCATCGGATTGCATCCGGCTGCTACGTTTTTGACACCTTCGGAATAGATGGCCCTCGCTAGGACAGTGGCGGTAGTTGTGCCATCTCCGGCTATCTCGTTAGTCTTCTGCGCGACGTCTTGTACCAGACGGGCACCAAGGTTCTCAAATTTGTCTTTGAGAGTTATTGCCTTGGCGACGGTGACACCGTCTTATATCATTAAAAAAATCAGGCGGCAGATCAGTACGAACGAGAAGATTGCACTTACCCTTGGTAATTTTAGGACCACCAAATGACTGTTCAATGATGACGTTGCGACCTAGTAGATGTATTAAACTTTCGATAGAAACCGAAGCCAAGGTGCTTTGTTACCTTTAGGGCCCAAAGTAACGCTAACAGCATTTGCAAGGATGTCGACACCCTTAAGAATGCTAGCTCTGCCCTCGTTCGAAAACTTGATCTCCTTGTGAGCCCCACGGGTTAATGTGGGCTTGGGGGCCTTGGTCGCTGCGCGACGGAGAGACCTGGATGTAGTGGTCGACAGACGATGCATTTTTGATGAAGGGCTTGGGGGAAAGGAGGAGTCAAGTTCGAATTGGGACCGCAAGAGAAAAAGTTTTCTGGGCTGGCCAAATTTATTTACGGCAAGTCACGTGACTACTGACGTGTACGTGGTAATGCAGTGATCGGCGCACAGACCACTTCATTTTTCTTAACCACCATGGACGGCGATGGCGACCAAGTACCAGTCGACACTAAACTAACTGGTACACCCTCTGACAGCACCACAGATGGTAAAGCAATATCGCCTGAGCCCACAACAGATGCCTCTCTGGCTGTCAGTGACAATGTGCCTGCAGTCTCCACCGACGATCACAAGGCGTTAGGCTTGCAAGACGCAGAAGATGCTGAAAAAGTTTCGCCAGAGCTTCTTTCAGTTGGTACAGAGGAACCTTTCCATCCAGCTGAACAAATGCCTGCGCCACTCTTACAATCAACCCCGATGCTTGTGGACGACTCACCCCCCGCAGCCGGTTCTTCACAACTCATCGGAAGACTATCCCCCGTCGATACCCAAGGCCATAACTCCGTGGAGCGACCCTTGAATGTTACAGATGCCTTGAGCTATCTTGACGCCGTCAAGATACAGTTCCATGACCAGCCAGACGTCTACAACCGTTTTCTAGACATAATGAAGGAGTTCAAGAATGAAGTGTAAGTTCTGTTCCTCATCCGTATTTTTTTCCCATGAAGGTGCTGACGTGCTTATCCATTCTACAGCATTAACACTCCCGGCGTGATCAAGCGCGTATCTCATCTTTTCAACGGGCATCCATCCCTAATACAAGGCTTCAACACTTTCCTTCCAATCGGTTACCGCATCGAGTGTTCAACAGACGCACACAATTCCAATTTCATTACTGTCACTACTCCAACTGGCATTACCATGCAGACCACCAACAATGGACCAGATAAAGGCCCTATTCTTTGGTCAACAAGCCAGCAAGATGGCGGTCATTCCCTTGATGCAGCTCCCTTTGGTACCGATTCGTTATCGCTCTTCTTGCATGCACTAATCATTGTTCATCGCAACTGGCGACTTCCTCCAAAATGCAGGGGTACATCCTTCCATTCCTCTTGATCCAAGGACGTACGGCTTGGATGGACCAGCGATAGAACCTGCTGTCCAATATGTCCAAAAGATCAAGCAACGGTGCGATCCGGAAACTTATCGACAATTCTTGGACATCCTGTCCAACTACCATTCAAAGCCCGATTCGAGCGATGAGGTAATATATTCGCTTAACCCCTCCGGCGACAAAGGAACTAAAACCCGTTCCAGGAAGAGGTCTCCAAACAGATCGCCAGGTTGTTCAAAGACGCTCCTGATCTGAGGTCGGACTTTCGAATATTCATGTCTGATAGAAGTCAGCAGCTGTTGGAGGATCCTTCTGCCTTTGTTACTTCATCGGGCGAAGGACGCACGAAAGGAACCCCTGTAGTTGACAAGGGGAAACGTAAGCTTGATTCTGTGAACTCATCGAGCAGTTTACCCCAGAAGAGGAAAAGGAAAGCAATCGAGAGAGAGCGGGAGCGGGATGCTGTTAATATAAGGCTGAGTTCTACCATTAACGGCAAAGTGAGTAGTTCCTTTTTGCCGTTATCGACCCTTTGTGGCTAATATCCAATCAAGAAATCTAAGCATACTCCCGTCCAAGATTTGACCCCAGCGTCATACAACAAACACACAGCACCTTCACCTCCTCGTCGACCTGCCCAACTATCCCAACCTTCCAGACCACCTGTGACTAATGACGACGCTCAATTTTTCGATCGCGTTAAACGTGTGCTAGATAGCCGCGAGACATACAATGAATTTTTGAAGGTTGTCAATCTTTTCACCCAAGGATACATCGATACCGCTCGATTGGTCAAAGAAAGTCGTAACTTTTTGGGGGAGGGTGAACTAATGAAGCAATTCAGAGAAATTCTTGGGTGGGGTGAGATGAAGGAGAGGGAGCACTTTTTTATGGAACGACAGTCCCCAAATGGATGGACTCGGCCCATCGTTACGGGGATCCGCGAGATACTAGGTCGTGCAGATCCCAAAGTTCAATACGGTAGCTATCGCAAGTTACCCGAATCTGTAAGCCATCTGTTACTGGTTCTGCGAACAATCTAATTCACTTCATCCAGGCGGCCAATGTGGCCTGTTCAGGTCGCGATGAGATGTGTCGCTCTGTCCTAAATGATGTATGGGTGTCCCATCCTGCGTGGGCCAGCGAGGAGGGATTCATTGCTCACAAGAAGAACATCTACGAAGAAGCCCTTCATCGCAGTGAGGAGGAGCGTCACGAATATGATTTTCATATCGACGCGATCGTTCGAACCATCACCATGCTTGAGCCCATCAACAACAAAATTGCACAATTGAGCCCCGAGGAACAAAGGGTCTTCAAGCTGAAACCGAATTTAGGTGGATCCGGGAAGAGTATTCACCACCGAGTAATCAAGAAGATATATGGGCGAGAGGCAGGGTTGGAGGTTTTGCAGGCGATGCAGGATACACCCGCGCTGGCCATTCCGGTAGTGCTCCAGCGGCTGAAGCAGAAGGAGGAAGAGTGGAAACGGGCACAAAGGGAGTGGAATAAGGTGTGGCGGGAAGTAGACGCGCGGAATTTCGCTAAGAGCTTGGACCATCAAGGCATCTTCTTCAAGATGGAGGATAAGAAAGCTATCACTACCAAAGCATTCGTCAACCAAATTGAAGTCGCAAGGGAGGAGCAGATGGCTAAACGGGCGTCGCTGATTGACCCTCTGTTTGCCCGAACACGACCTAGGCACCAGCTGGAGTTCGTCTTTGACGATATACGCGTTTTGCAGGATGCCCTGAAGCTGACATTCTCGTTTCTGGACCGTATACAGGCGCAGATCAACTTTACTGAACGAAAGCGAATAGAGAGCTTCCTTCGTTCTTTTGTGCCATCTTTCTTCATGATTGATCCTGTCGCTTTCAATGCTGCCTTTGTCGTCGTCCAAGAGACCATGGACAGCGACATGAGCGATGATCTCGCAAGCGTTCAAGATGATGTGGAGGTTTCTTCTGCTGCAAGCGGAAGTTCAAGGTCTGGCAGGAATGGACGGAGAAACGGTGTTAATATATCATCTGGAGGTGATCTGCGGAAGAAACTGCTGAAGAGCGAACAAGCCAAGTCGACTAGCAGGAAAACGAGGGCACAAGAAGCTGCTACCCCCTCTATCTCGCGCTTCGCGTCTCCTGCACCACCCGAAGAAGAATCACGGATCGACCCCCTTCTGGCTCAAGGCCGACGATTCTCGCGAAGGAATATCTTCTTCACCAACACTATTTTCTATACCCTATTGCGGTTGCTCGAGGTGGGCTTTCTGCTTTGCAACGAAACACCGAAACTATATTTGTTTGCCAGGTGTTGTACTCTCGGTTGAGCCTCTTCAAATGCACTGCGGCTCACATCACCGCCGAGGGCCCTGGACGTTTGAATTCTACAGCTCATAGTCTGGGTTTAACGTCTCAAGTAGACCCTGCACAATTCGGTGACCGGGAGCCAACGGCGGAGCATTACTATGAACTATTCTTGGAATCTTGTGAGCGACTGTTTGATAATGAAATCGAGCAGCACGCATTTGAAGACCAAATGAGACTCATGTTTGGCACGAAAGTATGTGATTCTTTACGAAGGCGGGATTTAGTTGCTCACTTCCTGTGGTGCAGCAAGCTTTCAAAGTATTCACCATTGATAAACTCATCGGGGCCATTATCAAACAGGTAACACTTCTGACTATACAAGCTGTTCCACATCGTGATTTCGGCACCTAGGTACAAGCGGTTTTGGGGGACACAAAAAGCCAGGACCTCCTTGAAATATTGAAAAAAGAAAGAGCACTCGCTTGCCCGACTACTCAAGACCAGATCAACAGTCGACGGAACGCCGAGAAAGTCCTAGGACCAGACGAAAATCTTTTCCGAATTGATTGGGTACGCTCACTATTTAGTTAGAGATTCAGTGGCTCGGCTAACAACGCTCACTTAGCTTCTGGAGTCAAAGACCATGGCTATCCAATTAATCGGGAAAGACGACTCTAGCTTTGATGATTCGGAGGTATTAACCGGCCGGTGGCAGTCCTACATTGAGTCCTTTGTCTCGGTTGGTCTTGTATCTTCGTCCGTATCCAGCAAGTTAATTATCTTCTGCCTTAGAGTGAAACAACGGAAGGTGTATCACCTTCTAAAGTCAGATTTCCTTATTTGCGGAGGTGTGATAAATCTTTCCTCGTTACTCGGTATGCTGAGAACTGTGTAGGAATCTGCCGCCTGGCGTTCGTGACATCCCGCCTGATGTTGTCACTCAAGACTGTCTTGAAATCAAGATCTGTATTAGGACCTATCGCCTGTTCTTCGTTTCAGGGACGGAAGACTTTCTCTGGAAGCTTTCTAGTCGGGAAGAAACTCGGAAAGCCTCGGAACGCCTGAAAGCACGACATATCATTCGCCAGAAATGGTTGGAAATTTCAAAGAAAGGGCCATGATTTTGTAGGGTATTTTTACTGCAGCGAGGTTTTTTCCTCCATCCGTTTCTCTTCCGTGTACACGTCCGACCATGGTCACAGGCTATGGTGATAATCGATTTTTGATTTGATTCCGAGTCTGTTATCGTACTTAAGGTGCGAAACTGGAGATGGTAATTTTAAACCGGTCCTACGTCATCCCAGCAAACCATTTACTTCAAGATTCTCTTCGTACCCTACCTTTCGGATGACGGGCTTCTTGCAAGTGGATCATCGCCCGGTCTTTGCCGACGTCTCATTCTGAGTACTAATTCCGGTTGCATATTTATATTTTAATCGCGAGCTTTCGTTGAACCTTCAGTTGTTCACTACTGAGTGCTGAACTCAGAGTTGTAGTGCCATCTTCCATGGTACGTTGTATCGGAGGAGGGCGGAACAACACTGCATTAACTTACGTCGTGGAAGTACTTGTATGCAGTTTCATAGGATGATTTGAGAATGATTCCCAGCAGCTCTTCCAATTATATTTCTGGAATGAAAGACAACGAGATCGGCAAAAGCATTGGCCCTTGCCGAGAATTGAACTCGGGACCACTCGCATATTCCAGTCTCAGAACTGAAGGACTATTTAAAAACCCGAAGCGAGTATCATACGACTAGACCACAAGGGCATATTTAGGAAGGAAATACAAGAAAAGGACCATAGATATTAAATACAGCGCGAAAGGTTATTAAAAACTCGCACGCGGAATAGTTCCTTCGATGCCATCCATATCAGCAAACAGCCAATTGATCACTGCTGCAAGTCTGATGCCAGCCTGAGCCAGCAACCTCTCGAGCAACATCGTTTTGCTGATGACCCCAGAGTACTCCGGAGTATCGAGTTCAAGGTAGATGTTCTTGAGGTCAGCGGAATCTGTGCCAATGCCATCGTAGTCGTTGATATTTTCTTCGGAGTGATGTACTGAAGACTCGGTGTCAGAACTCAGCCAACGCGCACCAGGGTTGTAAGGAGGCTCGTCAAGTGCCTTCGGCCACACTATGTCGCAGCTGAGTTCCTGGATTGGTTTGGCCCAGTGGTATGGACAGAGTGTATCATCATCGGTCTCCTTCGCAACATCCCCACCGCCAGCGAAGGAATTCATCATGGACATAACCTGTTGCCATAAGGACACCGAGGGTGTCGGCGGAGAAGGTTTGGCGAGGGCAGGACATGATGGCCAATTAGGAACGTCATCCTTCCATCGGTCGAGTATCCCTTCCCACATGATGCGTCGCACGTAAGAGTCGTAGATGGTACCACGAAGGGCTGATTCGATTTCTTTGTAGGGAAGAGGGTGGGAATAGTTGCTAGGAACTTGACGGATAGCCTTCGCAATGAGGAAGCTGTCCCAGACGGAGTGCAAGTCTAAGCATTTTATTGTCAGTTGGGGAAACCAGATGTTTTTTGAAATGAAACGTACTTGTGATCCTTCCATCGAACCGGACTTTCTGAGAATTGCCACCACGGTCTCGGCCAACCAGATGAAGAGGCTGGTGCAAGTCACCCATAAAGTGTACCAAGAACTTGATAGCTTCGTTGGCCAAATCATCTGGAGAACCATGGCTTTCTTCAAGGATATTTGAAACGTTTCTGATTGCACTGAGGATATTACCACCCTGTTTCCCGGCCCAGCCACGAGATCCTGGAAAAGCGCAATTTTGCGGAGGGTGATCGTCGGGGGCATTAACGTAATGCAAAGGCGCGGACCACCGCATCTTATATTTGAATTTGTCGGCCCAAGTGGCGACGGGAGCTAGGTGGCATTGAGGCTGGTTTGGGTCGGGGGACGAGTAGTTGAGAACGGTGCAGAGAGTTGGGAAGACACTTGGGTGAAGATGTATCTGGGCAATGGTAGCCACTATTTCATGGCCTAGTAGGACAATAAAAGGATGGACACAGTGTGGATATGGATGAACGTACCTGCTGCTCCCCAAGCCCAAACTGCGGGTAGAGAAAGACTTGTACCGACAAGCCAAGCAAGGAAAGGGAAGCGCATTGGTGAGAGTCAAAGTAATAGCACGTGACTTGCGATCATGGTGGCACCAACATTCACTGAAATCTCAATATCTCACCTTGTTCGTCCAATATATAGTCTCTCATCGCCGTCTCTCTTATACCGTACAGTTAGATCGACTTCCATCTCTCATATCCTGCTCCCCTCTTCCCGTGCCCCTGTCATCAGGACGATTACTGACTCTCACTCGACGAGACTTGTTTGATGCCCGTTTTCACCATGATACACTATCGCATTTTATCGACGTCCCTTCCGATCTCATTCCAGGTGTCTATGAAGGTGGTCTTAAAACATGGGAATGTAGCCTCGACATCGTCAATCATCTCGATCGCCTTGAGGATGGTTTCACCGACAGCGATATACATGGAAAACGCATCCTAGAGGTACTACCGTCGCTTCTTCAACATTAACATCAATCCCAGCTCATGGCCCATCAGATTGGATGTGGTACAAGCGTTCCATCCCTATATCTTCTATATAGATTGTTCTCGTCCACAAATTCTGCCGCAAGTGAGACTGAACTCCATCTCCAAGACTACAACGATTCAGTCCTCGAGCTCGTTTCTTTTCCCAACATCCTTCTCACTTGGTGTGCGTCTCCTCGCATCGTCATCTCATCGTTTCTGTCATCTCATTAAATGTCCCAGATATGTCACCTTTGGCTACTCCTTTCCGCGAATCTCAACGCGAATACATGGAAATGCCAAATGCTAATCCCTTGACTCCGACTGAAATCTCCATAACGCCTGAACTCAAGTCAGCATTCCTCTCGTCTCTGCGTGAACAAAAGATATCCCTCCGGTTCTTCTCTGGCTCCTGGGAATCATTCGATGTTTCCGTTACTGGCGGAAAGTACAACATCGTGCTAACATCGGAAACAATCTATCGAACCGATAGCCTTTCCTCGTTGATAGGACTATTGCGAGCGGCCTGCGGGTGTGAAACGCCATCTCTCCAGCATCTTTCATCTTCTTTATCACCCTCGAATTCGGATCCTACTTCGTACCTCTGCCTCGTTGCAGCCAAGGTCATTTATTTCGGTGTAGGGGGTGGTTTGTCAGAATTTCTTGATGCTGTCTATGATTCAGGGGATCGCAGGAATGTCAAAGCAGAATCAGTCTGGGAATCAAGGGGTGGGGTACGGAGACAGATCATAAGAATGGATTGGAATGTTGACAACTCCCAGAAGTCTTGTTCTCATGATCTAGTAGGATAGCGGATCTATGTAATCGAGGTTTTACACAATCGACTGACTGAATGCGAGGTGCCCGGCATGGTGGTGACTCTGATGCGGACCATGGACGTGCACGCCTGAAACGTACTCACCACCTGCAATATTGGTAGTCTGCGTCTCAGGTTATTGTGGGACCATGGTGCAAGAAGTATGGTTCAGTTTTCAATCAAATCCCAACCCTCCTCCTCACCCTCCACCTCCACAATCTGCTCATCACTCCTGGCCTCCCTATCCTTTCTCTCGTTGTTTCCTCTGTCGCTCCCCGCGCGCCCGATTTTGGTACGCCGCGACGGATTTGCAGTCGTGGCCTGCAGAAGCTGGGAAAAGTCTAGCGGGAAACTTGGAGGTGTGGGGGGATGGAGACTAGGAGTCGTCTCGTGTGATTTCCTTTGCAATCCATCAGTGATGAAGAGTAGAACATCACTAAAGTGCTTACCTCCCCAATTCAGGGCTGCAGCAGACGCTCCAGAGGTTGCTGAGGACGTCGCCAGCCTGGTTGAGCGGGACATCGACAGCTTGTGTATATGCAAGGTAGGAGACATTGTAGAGAAGCATGGCGAGAGCTGTAGTGAAGGAGGGTTGGGGGTTTGAAGCCGGGTCGGGTGAAGCGCGATGGGAAGAGGACGTTGTGCGAGTGCGAGAGGGGGAGTGGGGCGAATGAGGAGTGGTGGGTGATTGGGATGGGGAAGTGGAAGAGAGGTGTAAAGGGTGTTTCCCGTTCCACCTATAAATATTGTATTGTATCTAAAAATTTTATTGAAGGAGGCTTACTTTGACCACCCGCCAGACTCGCCGCCTCGACCCCCGCCGATACTTGGCTGGCCAACGCCGAGCTTGTTTCCCGTCCATAATATTTCAAAGGGAAGCTTGACGCCAAGGTAAAAGGTCAGCAAAGATAGGAAATGTATTGTATGCGTTATAACTGCATTTATGTGATCTGGAGGGTAACCTGTGGATGGATATGTAAGTGTAATCACAACGATAGTTGGAAACCTACGCCGTATGTCCCCCGGTACAGGTAGTATCAAATCCCCGATTGTCCACTCGCCCTTTGTGCCTGCCTTTCCCCCGATCGGAGGTCTGCCCCCGACCTCGACGACGTTGAACACCTCAACGAGTTCTTGTACTAGACCCGAGCGTGCCCGTGCCAGAGTCAGAGAGAGAGCAGCTAGTTCCTGTGTTTGGCGCAATAAGGGTCCATGTGTTAGAGTTGGAGTTGAGGAGGCCGATGTAGATGTGGAGGAATGGGGGTGAGACGGGATAAGTTTGGCTGCTGAAAGTGTCCTTCTGCGTGCAGCAAGAGTTTCACGGAGAGTACGTAGACGGTCGCGTTCTAGGAAAGATGAGAGAGTCGGAACGAGAGATGATGACCCGGTTTAACAGCACTTACTCTTATCGTTCTCTTTCCTTAATCGTGCTAGGCCACTCTGCACTTCTTCAAGGCGTGCTTGACATTCTGCTAGAGTAGCACGTCGAAGACGAGCGGGTTGTACGATATCATCAAGTGCTTTGGATGCTTTGGCGACCTGATCGTTGCGGTCGTTGGAGAAATGAAGAGTTTGGTGGCGAAAGTCTCGAATGCTGATTTCTATGTGAGATGGCCGACGAACATAAAGGAAAAGACCTTACTGGGTTGTCAAACAATGTTCACAAAAGAACTGACGTTGTTTGAGCTCGCAATTTACACATTCCATCGAGGAGACACCAGCGGTTTTCACTTTGTTACCCGAAACACTGGCTACATAGTACTTCGTAACACTTGTTCTAGCTTTTCAAGCACAACTGTCGTCTCTCCTTCACTTCCGATAGTTATTCTCAAACATCCTTCGCATCCTGCTTCATTACCCCTGTATCGAACAACCACGCCGTTCTTCTCCGCCAGTGCACGATACACAGCTTGAGCACGCACATTATCCGGTTTGCTCCCATTCTGGGCTAACACAGGGACCATAACAAAGTTGGCATGATTTGCACCGATGACTGGCCCCAAGCCTAGATATTCGAGTTTGGAAAGTGCTCCGATAAGTGCCGCCCGACCAGTAACTAGGGCGTTTATTTTACTGCGCATTGCCGCGATTGCGTTAGAAGTGAGTGCAGCAAGAGCCAGGTGGGCAGTAGGCGTTGAAATATTGTAAGGCGCTTTAGTGTTTGTTAAAATTTGAATTAACGGCGGTTGAGCAATGGCAATGCCGAGCCTGCATGTTTTATATTAAAGGATTCGAAAGGCAGACAGGTGGAGAACGACATTACCGAATTGCGGCTAGCCCAAAACTTTTGCTTAGTGTTTGCATCACGACGAGGTTCCCGTAATCGTTAACCAACGATACTGCGCTGCCTTCTTCTGCGAAATCGACGTAGGCTTCATCTACCACGACAATGCCCTTGTAGTTTTCGTACTCCAGTAATGAACGAATAGATGAAAGAGATATCAGAGTCCCAGTAGGATTACCAGGGGAACAGAGGAATATAAGCTTTATTGAAGGATCGGCATCAATCGCCTTCTTCATCTGCAACAGATTTACAATGCGTTTAGTACAACGGAAAACAAGATGTGTTTAAAGAGTCATCTATACCTCTTCAATTCGCAGACTGAACCTACCATTCTCTCCACCCTCACCGCAGGCAGCATCCAATTCTAACGGGCATTTCATAATGCCGACGTCGTTGACTTGCGCACATACGGCATACATGCCGTATGTTGGGGGGGTAATCATAATCTTCTCTTGGGATGGAGTAACACATACTCTCATCAGTAGGTCTATAACCTCGTCGGATCCAACGCCAAGGAATACATGGTCGGTTCCTGGCAAGGATCGTAGAGCAGCAATGCGGACTTTGATCGTGTCGTGCGAAGGGTCTGGGTAGCGGTGAAGGTCGAGATCTAGGGTGGACTGAAGGTCTGTAGCAAGCTCATCAACTGAGCCACGAAGGATAGAGTGCCCAAAGGCGTTTTCGTTTGCGTCCAGGAGTATGCCTTCTTTATAGTCATCCCGAGCACACCGATAGGGGTGGAGGGAAAGGATGTTGGGTCGAATCACTTGTTCAATGTCAAAATGAGCAGGCTTTATTGGCCTGAGCGATTCGCGGAGACCATGAATAGGCATTCTAAAGTCTAAAGGGGTATATCTCCGCGACGAAACTTGAAGCAGGTGTCACAAAAGATTTGAGATACTTATATATAAACTACAGCAAGATTAGATCCCATCATCGGAGAAAGACAAATGCGTGGATGAATATATTGGGCGTTGAATATATATACCAAGTTTCCCAGAAATCATGAAGATGTTATTCTCCATACTCTAGCTGTACCATCATCACCTGATGTCGCTAATAGATCTTCAAATCCTTCTCGCGGGCACCAGGCTACGGTGTTCACATCATGGACGCCGTGTGCAGATCTATGGAAGGCAACCAACGTATGAATGGGTGCACTTGCACTTACTCCAGCAATCGGCGCCGGTTCCTTAGTGTAAAATCTCAGTGATACACTAAGATGAACGTTAAAATTCATACCAAGAGTTCCCAAACACGGATAGATCCGTCTCCGCCAGTGCTCGCTATCCATCCCAAGCTTCCTTGTTTCTTATGATTTTTGCCAATCCCCCAGCTCACTGAGTACACACTCCGCTCATGTCCTGTCAACACTAGCACACCCTCCCATTTATAGTCCCCGACTTTCTTCCAGATCCGTACGGTACAGTCGTCCGAAGAGGAGGCCAAATATCGGCCATCAGGCGACCATGCAACACACCATACCGTCGACGTGTGACCCGTCAGAGTGGAGAAACAGAACCAGTCGTCCGAGGGGTCATCCACATAAAGCTTTATTGTGTCATCGTAAGAGGCTGATGCAAGGATCTGCACTGATGATAGATGATGAGACGGGAGGCAAGCTCTGACAGGAAAAAACAAAGTTGACCTCTTCTGTGGGATGCCAAGCTACGCACTTAACATCCTGACTATGCTCCATGAGGACGCCCATGCACTCAAAGTCGGCATCCGGGTGTACTATTGAGCAAGTCAATTTCAAGCCATGTCAGACAAGGAGGGAACAGTTACCTTCCCATATCCACACCGTCTTATCTCGGCTGCAGCTAGCCAGGAGAGTGCCGGTGCTTGAGTATGCAACGCTCTTACACTCGGTTTCATGTCCTTCAAGTAGACTGGCGCATTCCCACTCTCCTTTGGATGGTGATCCGTCGTTCATGTCAATCTCCTGTTCCCAGATCCCGATGTTAGAATCAAAAGATGCAGTTGCAAGTGTGTCGCCAGAAGGTGACCACGCAATTGCTCGAACGGTCTTGGTGTGTCCGGTAGGAATAGAGTTAATATGAGAAAAAGAGAGATTTTCTGCATCTAGATCGCGCTTGTAATGGTATATCCGGACTGACTTATCCGCAGAGCAGGAGGCTAGGAGTGGTTTGGTAGGATTCCAGGAAACATGCCAGACTCTGTCCTCGTGTCCTATCACCTTGTATTAGAAAAATGAACATGTATGAGAACTGCAATCACCGTGCAACTCTGCAATGCTCTCGATTTTGAACTTAGGATCCATCTTGGTGACGATTTTGTCAACTTGAAGCTGCCCGGCAATAACGCCAAACAAATCTGTTTCTTCCGAGTCCCTCATGTTTGCAGATCGAAAGAGTTCCTTTAAGCTGCCTCCGACTACAATAACTGACAAATTAACCTCTCAGGAAGCCAGAAGGAGCAAGGTCTCCTCATTGTTGATGCCATATCTTGGCAAGTGCTGAAATTCAACTGTGCAGGCCTTGGAAGAGCAAAAACGCGTGTGTAATTCTGGCTGAGCAACTGCAACTTTATGTTCTCAACAGACCCAACGCCAGAGACGTGCACAGAAAATAGACTCCTCAAGGCAACTCGATCTTTTTGCAGATCTTAGTCTTGGCCCTTCAGACGACGAAGAACACGCACCACATGACAAAGAAGCGTCTAGAGCGTCGATCGCTCCTTATGCCTTAATGTTAGGTCGTGACGTTAATCCGAACTCTGTTGCTAACCATGTAAACCCTTCGCCGCCGCATCTGGTTCCTGAGCCTCTCAAAGAGTCGAAGAAAACTAAGAAAAAGAGGAAGAATAAAAGCAAACCAAATAAGTGGGCGGACAAATGCATGTATGCTGAGCTCTTGGAGTTGGCTGCCGATGATCCTTGGTCATCGTCAACGGATACTCCGAACGATGGTTTCCCAAGTGATCTTGAAAGCGGCTGGGTCGCAGTAGGTCCCGTACCGGTAGGCAAACGATGCCTTGCCGTTACACATCAGTCATCGGGAATAGCGGGAAATGGTATGTTGCTACCTACTGGTGCCACCCTTTGTTCTTTCTACTAAGTTACATTTATCCAGTATCAAATACCACCTTGCGATCTCGTCTTCTAGGAAAAGTCCTCATTCAGCGGTTTCCATCTGTGCTTCCTCCGCTTACGATTCTTGACTGCATACTGGATATCAAGTGGCGTGAAAATGGAATTCTGCACATACTAGACGTCGTGAAGTGGAAAGGTCAAGATGTCAGCGATTGTGAAGCATCTTTCAGGCAAGTTTAGACCAGTTGTCACGAGGCATGGCTGAACCTATACTTCAGGTTTTGGTGGAGAGACACCCGGTTAACCGAACTTGCGCAGTCTTCTCCACCAGTTATCCCATCGTCGGCTTTAAGTTTGTCACAATGCGATAGGCAGCCACATTACGTCTTTCCTTATCCAACAACATTTCTTCCCGTCCCTTACAACACAGATACGACCTTTTCGACGCTGCTAACCCAAATCATACCCTCCGCCCGTTCCGTACGTGCTGTAACCGTTGGAATCCCCGCTTACCCACCAGGATCAACCGCTGTTGAGACCTCCATGGACATAGACAATCCATCAAGGCTGGCAAAACCGCCAGCTACCATAATACCTATCACCACCAATATCACCCCAGACGGTCTACTCTTATATGTAGCGGAAGCAAGCTACGAGGCGGGCAACAGCCCGTTGAGCAGCTGGATACCCATTGTGAGGCATAGTGAGAACCATGTCTCCGTCGACAGTCCTCCGTCAGTGGCTTCAGACAGGCCATTAGATCTATTCCAGAGGTGATTGATTTGTGGTTTTTATTGTTACTTTTGATTGAAGAGGACGGTAGACTTATCCAACGTAGAGTCCAGCAGGCAAGTTCGCACAGGGCTGTAATGGATATAGAAATGTAGGACTTAAATTGGAGTGAGATAGGGGACGAAGTATTCGTCGATTCTTCATCCTGTACTGAGTTGTGCCATACATACTATGCTATAGAAAACCGTGCCTAATGGGCAGGGATCAGTGCTAAATTAAGCTGGAATAATCAAAGAAAGCTACGTACTCGAAGATCACTACCTTTCATTTGAAGCCAGGGAACAATTAGTAAGAACAGCCCAGACACGATGCTGGGGATCATAAGCGAAGACACTTCAAATCATATTAGAAGGACCTACGCAGCTTCACACCCAAATGCTTGAAGTGCGCCGTGCTTCCCTGCCCATGGAACTTGAAAATATGCGACACTGAATCCTGGAAATCCCGCATGTCAATTTTCCACAAATCCTAGTATAATGGGAATCTGTACCTCCAAGCGTTCGAGCTAAATTGATCAGCGCACTAACTTCACCCTGAAAACACATCTTAGCACTGCCGAAGCAAGATCCAAGACTCGGAAGGACCGGCCTGGTGCTTGGGAAAGCAGTCACTGAGATATGCATATACCGCCACAGTGTTGATCATGATCGCCAGCTCTGCGATGCCCCATCCCATAATGAGGGCACCAGTGCCCAGTTGCGTTTGAAGGGAAGCGCCAAGAACCACAAACCCGCAGATATACAATGGTATAGCGAGATAACAAGCCCTATGTTGAGTATAAACTTTGGTCAGTGATAATTGGAGGGGATTACTGCGTACCACAACCGACTCTCTGCTTCAAAAACCCCGCTATTTCGACGAATGCTGATATTCATAATCCAGTCGTTGACATAACGTCCCGTCAACTCTCCCAAAATAACGGCGACAATGGGGGTTCCGTAGGCGCCAGCAATAGCAATTTGACTGAACCCGAATCCAAGCGGAGCCGGCTCTCCCAAGAAAACTGCGTTTGTAACCTGTGACAGCAATGTCAACTAAATTGGAGCCGTGCTAAGGGTGGCGCATACATTGATCCCTATTCCAAACCCAAACAGCATGCCCTGGTAAGGCACTCCAATATTAATAAGGGAAAATAGGAAACAGCCAAGGGCGCACTTCGAATATCAGAATGCCCAGGACATGGGGTCGCCACAGAACGTCAACCAGCGATAAAAGACCGCATAGCAATGACGTCCTGTATTTCGCCATCTTTACACCAGTGATACCAATCAGAGTTTCAATGCGGTAGCGCAGACCTGTCGTCGGGGGCTCAGGAATCGGCTTGATGGTCCGGTCATACATTCTAAAGAGTATCAATATGAATGTCAGCTCACTCCGATTAAATGATAAATTTTTACGTTTCTTCCATGAAAAAGGTAATGAGTAGCACCACGATGAGGGAATAGAAACATCCAGCGCCGTAGGCCCATCGCCAATTTGCCCGAGCGACGAGGAATCCAAATAGAAAAGGGGATATGAAAGGGGAAATAATGAATCCCATGGTCCAGATGTTAAGCTGCTCGATTATTGGAATTCTAACCTAGTTACCTAACGGATGTGACGAACTCACTTTGCGTGCTTGAAGATGAAAAGGGTAGAGATCCGTCACTATGTATAGACCCTGCATGATGAGTTAATTGTGTTGATGTTAGAACGTCGGCAGAGGAGCACATGCCGTCACTTGTGGCGCCGTGCTGCAACAAAGATGAAATGAATTCGAAGAACCGGACATCTGGGGCATGAATGATGCTCACCCGAAGACTGCCGTTAGACAACGCATACCTTCACGGAAGGCCAAGGTTCAGGGAAAGCAGAGGACATAGGTCGATCTTACCAGCGAAAGTTGCGAGATTAGGAGCGAAAGTTGCCCCAATCAAAAAACCAAGGGCCAGTACCTATCAGCTCATTAAATCAGGCTAGCGGTTAGTTGGCCAAGCTCACCTGGGACCAAAACAAAACCGGAAGTCGACCATATCGTTTCACAAATAGAGTGGCAAAGCAACCGCCCCAGCCTGGAGGACACAAACACAGTGAGTTTAGAATACCACTACCTAGATCCGGACGAGGACAGACCTAGCAAGAATATGCTCCAACTAGTTCACATTATCGGAACTACAGCCATAAAAAGTGTTATGAAGAAGGCTCACTTTGAAGTGAGATTGTTAATCACGCCGGGAGTAGTGCGGTACTGTGTGGCCAGAGCAAAGATTGACGCAATTCCTGAGGGCCCATAATGAAATTTGGGAAATACGACGTATGTAATTCCCACAGACCTATTCCTGAGTCGAAATCTGGGACAATGGCGGCCAAAGTAATGATGAGCAGTTGTATGTTCTTTCGACGGGGGCTCCAGTTCTGAGGGTCAAGGGCCGAGTCGGTTGGCTGCGGCCACAAAACCTTCGTTCCATCTTCGGATAGCTTTAGCTTTGCAGCGACAGTCTCTCCAAATTCGACTTTGGCCTCTCTAGGAGATCAAAATGGGTCAAAAAATGTGGGGAATGTGGGATAGTTACTCGGGATCAATAACAAGTCGACCAGCTCGATGTTCAAGTTCGTGATACAAGAACAGATCAACGTCATACTCTGGCTTCTGCGAGTCGCTATCGTGCCTCTCCTCCGAAGACATAGTGGGGAATATATGGGAACGTCGTCCTCCTTTGGATAGTACTACCCGTATGTCTAATAAGTCTAGCTAAAAGGGACTGGACTCGGAAATGCCGCTCCCACCAATACATCCGAGTCCGTGATTTCCCAAGGTCAAGTAAGTGGCCAGAAGCAGTAAGCAGGCAGAGAAATGATTTCAAAAACATCCAGCGTGGAATTGTCATAAGTATAAGTACATATACAACCTTGGTGCCTCAGGCTAAAGTTAAAGATAAATGTTAAACATTATGTAAACTTGGGCCATACTAGAGAAGTTTAAATAACTTTTAAACAAGGTTAAGAATCGTGCCTCTGGCACACGTGTTTTATTGTTTATCTCAATAATTAGGTCAATGTATAATATTCTATTTATCTTTATAGATATTTAATAGTACTTCATTATATACAATATTTTTGGTGTGAG